>JAHDVE020007765.1:0-280000 GCA_022606495.2 Halesus radiatus
AGACATTCTGTAAAAAAACGCGAATGGTCGCAGTGTATCTCTCTCATACAGTCAATGTTTATTGCACCTTCAACACCAACATTTAAAAAATGTATATATTATTAAGAAAATGCATCATTTTCATTAAATCAAATAATAAAAAAATGATTTCAAACGGTATTTGCACTCCACCAATGCGTCTGCGATGCTGAAGTAAAGCCCAATGATAGTTAAGAGGGTAGCGAGGGAGCAGCTTGGCCGGAATATTCCTTGTCTATTAAAATTAGCAACATACGCCCCTTGTATATCGATACCTTAGTTCAATAGGGAAATAACTCAAAATTTCTGGGTTTTGAGTTAATGATGAAAAATGGTAAATAAACTCTACCTTCTCATATTTCAATAAATAATATGTCTAATTCGTCCTAATTATGTAGTCAGATAATTCTTTATGAAATTATAATGAAATCAGCACATTCTTACTTCAATGGAGAAACACGTCAAATGTTTTTTGGAACTTAATAAATGTAGCCATTTACACTTATGATATGATAGGTTGATAAATTACTTACATGTTGCATCTATTGTTATGTTATAGGTGGACGCAATCATCGGAGCGATGTCTTCATGAAAAATTTTCAAATTCAGTTTTCTTAAAATGACGTATTTTGAGTCAGTTCCCTATTGAACTAAGGTATCGATATGACAGATACATTGCGACAAGCCAAGGGTTAAAAACAAACAAAAATGTTTGTATTTTATAACTCACCTATTTGATATATAGTAATATCAAGTAATATATTTATTTATTTTTTACAATTCCTCACAGTCACACGTTATGTAGAGATTATTATCTAAGTCTCTTGTCAATAAAATAATCTCACTTTTATAAATAAACCCGCTCCTCCGTGAGCTGAGATAACAATGAAAAGATTGACGAAAATGATTCCGATTCATTATTTGAGTCCAGGGAGGTGCCTTGGCAGAGGGGGAGATTGGTAAAGTATAATTTCGATTGATCTGTACCAAGGGCTCGAAAAATTTGACGGCTAAATTGGTGATAAGATAAGGATAATCGAGATATCTTTTTTCAGATGTTCGATTGTTACAAAAGTCGTTAAAAAATACATCTATAAAATTTTGTAGAAATATTTCGAATATAAAATATGCCTGCATGATTGATTGAAATTCAACCATTCGTCATAATCGAAACAATTTTAGTTTTAAATAAAACAAGCACTTTGTTATAAACCACGAATTTATTATATTTTTACGCCAACCGGTTTCGCTTAGATCAAGCTTCGTCAGGTCAAATATAATAACTAAAGAATAATACAGAGTAATCGTATAAATAAATATAGGTAACAATAGAGTGACACAGATATATTACAAAAAAGAGAATAAAATATTTGAGAGAGACAACAATTGAAAAGTATCACGTGTAAGAGGGAGACAAAAATAATATATATTTGCCCCGACGAAGCTTGATATAAGCGAAACCAGATGGCGTAAAAATACAATAAGTTCGTGGTTTATAAAGAAGTGTTTGTTTTATTTAAAGATGTGCAGTGTGAAGTTAGAAGCGATTCTCAATCGATATTCAACACTAAAATGTTTTACCGGTCAGTGGCTGAGTTGGCATGGCGTTTGGGTCTCACCCAGGCGTCGTGAGTTCAATTCCTCGGCTGGCTATGTCCTCCATTACCACACAAGTAACATTTTCCGCTTACTGTGATGGTAGTAGGAGATTTTAAAATATTGTCAGGTTATTCGTTGTCTTTCTTTAAAAAAAAATCGATATTTTCATTGATAATTATTACGAAATTAATAATAATAATAATAACAATAATTGGATGATTTGTATAGCGCCATTTTTGTGAAAAAACACCTCAAGGAAATTATCATGCTGCAAAATAATACGTTTTATTGCCAAGATTACATTCACATGAATGCTTTAAAAAATAATATCTTCTCATGCATGTTGCATCTTGCAGAATTACTGATGTGATGGGTGAAACGATTCTTAAGGCGATCGCTTGTTTCGCAATCGTCAAAATCATGAAAATGGTGTTTTTTTGCTTTGAAAGTTTGATTACCTATAATTATTCTAGGTTCTTCAGTAAATTACTGTGAATGGAACACATCCTTGCCCCAAATTTAACCGAACATTTTTTTAATATTTGTTTCTTTATAAGCCTAGAAAAAAATTAAGAGTGAGGGCTGTAAAAATGGTTTGATATCCAGGATCTCCCACTTAACAACAATTTATCTAGTTTTGTTTTATTGCGTAATGTAGAAAAAATTATTACCCATTAGATGACCGTGAAAATTTTTGAATTTTAGCCCTAAATATAACAGCATAACATAAAATACGTGTTTTTAATAAAATATTTCTTACGTAATATCGAACAGGTACCCGGAGGTTCATACAATTTTCAACTCTATAGTTACTGAACGTTAGGACGTATTTCAATGTTCCACTTCTATACCGAGTTAGTTCACGCCCAACTTCGGTGGCGAATAGACGTCTTTATAGTTCGCGTCGCTTCGTTCCGTGCTACTTTTTTAAGATCAATATAGTTTACGCGCAATCGATTTTGAGATTCCCGAGTGATATAGTATCATCTGCGTATAATGGGCAACAAAGGAAATAAAAAAGTGGGTCCACTCAGCGGACTAAGGAAGAGAAAAGTCAACGCTGGAATGTTTGGGTAAGTTCCAATCATCTTTATTTATTATTTAAACCCAAATTGGGATTTACACATAATTACCGTTGCTAGAAATAGTTCATTTAAATATTCTCAGAAAATTTGAATAAATTTTTATTTCATCAATGTATTTTTTTACAGGTAACTATATCAACCCGTAAAAAAACAACTCGTAAAGAAGTCGCTGATAGTTCCCGGAGAACTTTTAACTGTCAATGAAAATGTACAGGTAAGCTGGAACATATTACCTACCGCTTTTAAAATTGTATTATATTATAATACTCATTTCAATATTGAAACAACCATGAAGTATCTTTGTCAATACGTTTGAAATAACGCAATTTCCCAAAACATCGTCTTTGTTATTTGACGGCGGGTATCAATTTTAGTTTAAAATCATTCCACTTCGCGCGCATTCCAAACCGCCGCACAGTGGTCACGATAAAAAAATTATGAAATCGTCAATTATTTGGTTATCTTGAATTATTTTAATTTTTCATAAAAATTGAATGTAAATTACTTTTTATGGATTTAGCGTTTATTTTTTGATGAACGTGCATTTATAATAATACATTTTTAACAAAAAACAACACGTAACAACAAATAAGTGCAAAAGTAATGAAACATGTTTTAATTGCAGATCGAATGTAACAAAGAAAATAATGCACCGCCACAAAATTTCAATCAAAAACGAATATCTTCATTAGATGAGACAGAAGACACGGATTTTAAAAACCATTCTCTTGTGGTGAGTTATTATTTATTTAGATCTTAAAATTAAATAAACTTACCAGTACTTAAAAAAAAAATATATTAATATGTAGGTAATATTAGCATATTAAAAAAATATTTGTTTATGTAAAATTTATTACGTGCATAACTTGTTTAATAAAATGTTACTTTACGAAACGTGTACAAAATTAATTAAATGTGTTTTAATTGCAGATCGAATGTGACAAAGAGAACATGACACCGCTACAATTTGTTTATCAAAAATCTTCTTTTCAGGAGATAGAAGAAAGTTCCTAATGGCCTAATTAGGTAAACACTGGATAAATAACTAAAATCAATGTAAAAATATGTATATAAATAAATAAAATCTTAATAAATACTTTTAAAAAGAGTGAAGTAACAAATAAAAAGAAGGCAAAATAAGTAACTTGTAAATGTCTATCTATTTATTATGTAGTTGTGTTCCCATAGTTTCTTCTTTGTAATAAAACTCATAAATTGTTAGTAAACAGGCGCACGGTGGGAATGGACATACTATCAGAACTGGAAAATGAAGGGGATTTGTTTTGAAGCCTATTACGGGATAATTCTACATTTTTATCTACATCATATTCCAATACTGTTATATTGAACGTAAACGTTAAAAAAATGTTTTAATAACAATAATAAACTAGATAATATTGTCGTTCTTTACTGGAGTTTTTCTATGTATTTAAATAATATTAAAACAAAATAAATTAATAAAACAAAAAATATATTATTTCGTTATTTTATGTTTCACGACTTTACCAAGCGTATCCACTGTGTTATTTTCGTTATAAGAGGCGGGTACGTCTTTTCGGCGACCTTTCTTCTAATTGGTTAAACGATACGGGCGATCTAGTCCAAATACGCCCCATTATGAATTTTGTGGTGACCGGTGGATGGCCTTAAGGGTCCAGTATAAGACCGCGTATTCACCGCCGTTAGGAATTTTAGGCCTCAAACTCAAAACCACGGACCACCACGATCCGGCAGCAGGATTGGGGAAATGTGGATAATGTAGACCACGCCGGATTAAAAAAATGTTCATCGTATTGATGCAACACGAAACAAAAAACATTTGCTCTATATTTTTTTCGTTTATTCGCTGTGTAACAATAAATTAATAGAAGCTTGACAGACTTAACTTAGCAGTCGGAAAAGGGAGGATTTTTTGCCGCTTACTGCAAAGTAAAGCAAGTCGATCTGTTGGTATAGGTTAGGGTAAATGATGAGAATATGTTTTTTTTTTAATTTTGTATATAATATATTAATAATTGACAGTACCCATACAAAGTACCTTTCACAAAATATTTTTTTTTGTTACTATTTACGTATTTATTTCTTCACATCATTATCTTTTATTTTTGCTTCGAAAATATTATAGAAATGGGTAACGTGGATCACCTGCTCAGAAATACTTGTAAGCACAGTTTTTGACATAGGGAATTATTTTCATGGTTTTTGAATCAAGGAATCCGATTTTCGATTGTCCACTTGTGGATTCAAGATGGTTGAAATGAATTAGATGCTTTTTATATGGCTGTTCTTTCAATGGCTTTGGTTTTTATTAATGGTTAAGGAATCCGACTATTACATTTAACTTAGGAACCAAGATGGCGGATGTGAATTAGATCCCGTTTATTTAACGGGAATATGAATTATTTGTCTTTTGATAATTTTTGGGATTTCGAAACGGCCTTCAATATTGTATACTAAACAGCACTAAAAAAATTTAATAGGTAGATGACAGTGATTTACAACCCACTCCAGATGCAGACAATAAGCTTGAATACAATTCACCAGTAGTTCAGTCAATGAAGGCAATAAGAAAAACTGAAATTTTTGCAGGTGAATAATACCTATATCAGGGAGTATTTTCACAAAAGTCTCCTATCTTCCCCTTGCCCCTCTCACACGCAAAGTAGACCAAATAAGTTATCATTCTTCGATATTTTTTAGTGTTTTGGTCAATTTTGACAGTGAAGGAGTAATTTTTCGGTAAAGGTTAATCTATACTTTATAAAGTAGGCTAAAGATGGTACAAATTGAAAACAAATTGGTCTCCAAGGACCTAATATCGTCTGAGATACAGTTGTTCTAAATGAAGAAAAACATTCTTTGTTATCCATTATTCGCATTTGATTTCAGTGTACCTCCAAACACTTTAATTCCGATTTTGAACCAAATCGGTAGAGAACTCAAAATTCAAAATGGAATAAAACTATGGATTTTGATAGGCACAGATCGGCATACTTATATATGCAGCCGGGGGCGTCAAGATTGTAAATTATATGGGCACAAAAAATGTTAAGATTTTAAAAATAATTCGTTCATTCATTAGTTTTGCTTTTGACAGCCTGCAAAGATATAATCTTGTAGATCTGTACCACGTCCGTCAGTTTTTTCCAGTGCGCAGGTCTTTTATATTGTGCCGTATAATAAATTAATCACTTTTTGGACCATCTTAAAGAACGTTGCAAAGAAATGTGATTACAACAAAAAAAATCGAAAATACGTAATTCTTACATTCCGGTGGCAGTTTAACACCTCTCTTCCCAGCTATTCGTCATAAAACAGACAAAAATATCGAATTTCAAATCGACGTCCGCTCGCTCCGAAGGGCTTCTCACAACTGATTTACTCCGGCGAAATAAATCGTTTTATCAACAATCGCGCGGGCCGGAGATTCTAATACCTTTTTTGTATGACGGAACTGAATTTAAAAATTCCTGAACTTTGAGGGAATTACAGAGAAAATCTAGATTTACTGAATTATTTTTAATAAACGCTCTTGGTTCTTGATCTTATTTACTCTGAGATTGTGGAAAGATTTTAATTAAATATGTTTGTAATGGGTGCAGTTAACATAACGGCGAAGGCACTGTCGAGCGTTTTACTTAAAATTACAGTAGATATTTCATATATAATGTAAAAGATTAGAGTTTAAGAATTTACGTCACTGAAAACCTTAGACACTTATGTAACTTTCTGTTAAGAAGTTGCAGATAAATTATGTGTTGTATTGCTTACGTTAGCATACTGCGAAGTGACATTTAGCGCCTTATTTGAGACTGCCCCCTTAATCGATATTTTGCAATAAAGTGTTATATCGTTTTAGGTTTTTTTTATCAAAGGATTTTTCCGCTTATTATCACATCGAACAAAATAATTCCACACCTTTATAAAAATATTCGAATTCAAAGTGACGTTAATACTAATACGAATGGCTCCATCGTAAGTATTGATTTAGTATGAAAGCATACTATTGTTGATTCAGGTGATCGTAAGTTGCATAATATTTATATTAGCCCATAAAGTGGTGCTCAAAATAATAATTGATGTCAGAACAAAATTGATATTTAAGAAAACATGGTAATGCCACTAGTTTTATCACCCGTGAATTTAATAAATTAATATGTATATGTGAAACTAATGATTTTACCCCTCGTTTGTAAGTTACAGATATCATTTATATATATTAGAAATAATATGGGTCCTAGTACGCTTCCTTGCGGTATACTATAAGTAGTTGATTAGGAGAAGTTTGCTTTTTCGTTTGTAAATTTGAACGCACTGGGTACGCCCTATCATATAGCTTTTTAGTAAGTTTGGAGTTGTATTTGACATATCAATTTTTGTATGATTTGCGAATAGGATTTTGTGATCTATTGTATCAAAAGTCTTTCATAGGCCTATGAAGATTCCCAACGATTTTTTCCAACTGTCTAAACTTTTTATGATCATATCTGTAATAGTTTCTATGGCGTCACCAGTACTTAAGTTCTCGCTAAAACCATACTGCGTTTCTCATTTAAAAAATTCGTCGGTTTTAAATTTAAACCTTTGAAGACTCCGCCATTGCAGCCGCAACTTCCACTGCATTACGCAGTGTAACCACGAAGAAATGCTATTTTCTGAGTATGTATTAATCACTCTCGAAATTTCTTTTCGTATTTCTGCTTTCAGGTTCCTTCATAAATAAAGGATGTTATTTTAAATACCTGTTTGAAGGCTCTTAAAAATTGCTAATAACTGAACAGATTTAAATGGACGTAATTTACGTAAATCTTACTGCACCTAATAAATTATGAACATCTTGGTACACCGGTTGGGAAGCTCTGTCCTTAGAGACCAGGTGAATACTGTCATCTCTTATAAATAAAGTAAAAAGCATGTTTCTACGTCTATAAATTAATTTTACAATAAGAGCAATTATTACTCTATGCGAAATAAGTAGGCGCTTAGAAAAGTTATATTTTTAAATATATGGGTACTTGGTTCACTTTTCTGTTTATGACTAAGTCCCTTCATCCTGTATCACACCTCTACAAAGGTTGAAATACTGAGCATACATGCATATTGTAGCATTGTACGCGCAAACCTCTGCTTATCATGGAGTTGGCAACGTTATATACTTTTTTACTTGTGTCTATGTTATCAAAGGATGTGAATCAAATCTCGTAGGTACATTTGAAGAACTTTGAATACCGCTCTAGACCATTATAGTGCTCGAAAAAATGATTATCTTAAAAAGATAAGAAGTCATGCGATAACAACTCGTTCTTCGGGACCTATCCTTCATTCGCAAAACAGTTTCAATTCGGTGACATTCTACGATATTGTTAAAAAGTGAAGAAAAAAACGTGTTTAAATAAAGTTTTCTGTTTTAAATTATAATTGCTGTGGAATATACTATATTATTAGTGTTCTGTGCTAAACAACGTGTTTATTTTGTGACGTTAATTATAATTATCTGATTAGATTTGAATTGTTTGTTGATTAAAATGCTTTAAACAGAGTGAAAAAAAAACCTGAAAATTAATAATAAAGAATAATGATATTGCTTCTTGTATTAGTTCGATAAACTATGCTAAGAACGGGTAGAATGTCGTGGTTTTTGCTTTTATTTGTATTGGCAACAGCTTGGTCCGAAGACCCTTGCAATTTCTACATGAGTGTAAATATCGACGAAGGCACAAAGTTAGAAGACGGCTCAATCATCACCGATGGCCTCATGTATCCTCCCAATCTTTATTTCGAGTATAAAGGAAAGGATGAGGTGGTCCAGACGAGAGGATGTATTTGCGAGCTGAAGCCTTGCTACAGGAAGTGCTGTCCTTTGGGTGAAATTCTCGTCAATGCCTCGAGATGTGTTCCAAGCGGGGATGCGGCAGTCCTGAACTTTACTCCTATGATTCATTCATCGAAAGTGGAGTTGCCAGACCTGAATGTTCTTGACCACTTCGGGCTGCTGACTGGAAACCCGTGTTTCGATAAACAGGGAAATTTGGGAGAAGGGAATCGATACTTCCTTAACCCTTTCAATCCAGCAACGCCGAAAGACCTCTTTTACTTGCAGAAAGTGAGTAATTTTATCTAACTAACACCTTTCGTTGGTCGTTATCAATGGAAGAACACTCGCGATTATCTTTATATTCGAGTCTCTTCCATAAGAACGATTTTAATAGTTATAGTTAACATGGGTAGGTTTTTTGTTGCTAGATTACCCTTTATGAAATAGAGAATACCTAAGAAGAAATAGGCCCTAAAAAAAAACACTTTTACTCAGGGCCTCCTGTGTTGAGTTAATATAGAAAGGGAAAAAAATATGTATTTTGAAAAAGGATGTGGAAATCTACCGAGAGACAGACAAATTAATTTATTGTTAAACTACTCGATTTCTGATTTTGAAATAACAAATTTATTTATTGGAATATGTCGATATCTGACGATGCAACTAAATAAATCGCGAGCGAAGCCGGGACGTTTCCGTTTTTCTGTTTGATTGCAAACAAATTGAACAAATTGGGAACTGATTGCATTCAACATTGTGGGGGTGGTTTGGCAAAAGGGTGGTTGCCTATATTTTGCGCCAGGTTATTGCGGAGAATTTAATAGATAAGTAATACATTTGGAATGCTCATCACTACAAATATGAAATATTTTTGAATCTGTTAAAAAAAAGGTAAGATTGTTATAGTTTAAATGCGGTCCACATGACCGTCTTAGTTCATAAGACGTGCGTCTTGAATATTTATATAATTAATTCGCTTAAAATTAGAAGGCAATTGATTGTTCTATATGTTTACAAATAATAATTCACGGTCATCTCGATACTACATCATGTCAGCCAGTGGCGTGCATTGCTCTACGACCGAGCTAAGTTTTTTTATTATTTTTTTATTGTATAATATTAATTATATACAATGGGAACTTATTCCCGCTAAGCCACTGCAAGTAGCTTGTCAGCAGGAGTTTATTTCAACAATATTATATAATACAACAATAAATAACAACCATCATACAAATGTAGGGCAAAATTAGGATATAGAGGCGCATGCATGCTGTGATCAATGTACACGAGTTGGAAAAAAAATTAAAATTTAAAATATTGGAAACAGTATTACAGTTATGTTATTGATATACTAGAGTCCAATTTTATAACACCGATTTAAATAATATTATAAAAAATATCAATATCATAAAAAATATCAAAATTATAAAAGTACCAATATTATAAAAATATCAAAATTATAAAAATATCAGTATTATAAAAATATCAATGTTATAAAAATATCAACATTTCAAACGTCAACATTATAAAAATACCATTATTATAAAAATATCAATATTACAAAAATACCAATATTATAAAAATACCAATATTGTAAAAAATATCAATATATTAAAAATATCAACATTATGAAAACACGAATATTACAAAAATATTAATATTATAAAAATATCAAAAATATAAAAGTATCGGCAAGTATTAAATAAATTGAGAAATGAAAAAAAAAAAAAAAAAAAACAGCACTACAGGTTGGTTACAATGAGGATAGACTTAATATATTAGTAACACCTAAAATGTATATTTTTTAATGATACCCGCAGCTATAGAGTAAATATACAATCAAGGAAACCATCATATTTGTTCAATAGGCAATGTTGTATGTAGTTTTTAGAGCTCGGGTTTGAATTGTGTATTGAATATTTGAAAATAGCCATTTTATTATCATTTTCCGCTGATTATTGTGGCCAACCAAATAAATAAGCGTACAAGTTCTTATCTATTTCTTGGAAATACGAAGCAGTTTTTAAAATTTTATTTTATAATCTATACATTTCTCGTTGTGGTTCGTCGTTTTTCTTAGGATAGGCACAGCTTTTCAGCCTTTATGAACTGCACGAACTGTACCTAATTCCTATTGTTTAAGACGGCATAGCACATCCCACCTAATTGCATAATATTTTGCCTACTTTAGCCCTCTGTCTCAAATGTGTCGACTATATAATAAGATAGAGTGTGCTAGTGTAGATTTTTTTTGTCGATAATTTGTACAATTTCAGAAAAAATGTCCTGCTATTACTCAAAAATATGTAATAATTTATTAATGCTTTAAGTTTGTTACATATGTTTTTATTTTATAAGTGTAAATATATTTTGTAACTTTAATTGTAAATTTTGAGTTTTGAATAACAAGCTCCCGTTAGACAAACTATAAAAAAGTACAATAAAAAACATATAAATTTGTTGTAGACCACTTTTATTTTATCAAAACTCTACCGGTTTCGGAAGCACCCTTCCTTCATCAGGAGAATATTAAAACTAACTTATGATATAAAATATTGACAAGACATATAAATTTTAGGTGTTGGAGTGGGGGTAAGCAAATGGGTAGGGGTAATTGTAGGATTTCCGGGAAGAACAGAGCGATTTATTGGAAACATATTAAGAATGGGACTAAAAGATAAGTTAATTTGGTTATTTAAAATACTAGCATTATTATTAAGGGATTTTCTAATTTCGAGTGCTTCTAAGTTATCCAATTTTTTGGTTTTATTGTTACGGTGAAGAATTGTAACCCGTGTGTCCTTGTTAAAAGTGTGATCTTTGGAAATTAGATGATTGGCAAATTCTGAGAAGTTATTATTATTTAAGCATCTTAAATGTTCTGTGACCCTAATATTTATATTTCTAGTTGTTTTACCTATGTAGAACGATGGACAATCATTACAACATAGTTGGTAAATACCTGAGTGGCTTAATTTATGTTCTCTATCTTTAGTATTTTTTAGTAATTTACCTAAATTGTTATCAGTATAGAACGCGGGTTTAATGTGAGAAGGAAATTTTTTTGTGCTAAGTTAGGAAAAGTTGGATATATATAAGATTCTGCGCCATTGAACGGGATTTATTATTTTATTATTATTTTGTTTTTATATATGTGTTTTTTATTGTAAATTATGGCGAGCCACAAAGTTAATGCTTTTTACAAATATGTATAAAAAAGTAATTTATCCGGACTTTTTGCATTCAATTTTTGTAAAATGTCTTAAATTAATTTAAAAAAAATGATTGGACTAATTACATTATGTATCACTCGTATCTCTTTGTGTCTCTTGCTTCTATTTGTAATGTGTGTCCTTAAATTAGTATTAGTAATTTAATGTAATTTATTTATAATAACGGAATTTCTATAACTGGATTGAGAACATCTATAAAAAATAAACAGAGCAAATAATACATAGAAATGCCCTAACACGCAAGTGGAAGAAATCAAAATAAGAGGGGTGTGGGGCGAGCAAATTTAAGTAAAACAGCAAATAAGTAGAAAGGTTCGGCTTTATTACAAAACCGAATATTTAGTTTTACCCTTTTATAAGTATTATTGATTGCTTTTGTGTTTAATTCGTAGAACTCCATTTAATTTTTTTTTAAATAATGTAAATCACATTTAATAATGTTATTATTAAGTTCTGCAAGTATTTTTAATTTTTATCATTGTGACAGCTGTTTCGGCGTTTAAGGCCATAAGGCAGAATTTAATAATTACATTATTAATTTTGATTTACATTGAATTTAAAAAAAAATACTGCAGTCAAAATTACGCGAAACAAACGTCGATAGCAGTGAACTAGGTTGGTGTCAAAATGGGTGTCGCGTGACCTTTGCCTTCAACCGCCGAAATGGTACATTGGGGCAAATCTTTTCATTCTGACGACAGTACCAAGTAATTTTTTATTTAATTAATTTGTGTTGTTTCACAATTAATTAATTTAAAAATAATATACAGTATATTTGCGCACGTTCCAGAGTGGAAGATACTCTCAGTATCGCCCTGGTGAAAGTCCACCATTCAGAATTGAAACGTTGCTTGACATGGCCTTTAGCCGTGTTTGGTGACCAGATCTGAATAGCCAGGTATTTCCCCTTTTCCCCACCTTCCTCTCTCCCTTCTCCTTCTCCCTAATACCTTCAGCCTCACAACATTCCCCAATTGGGAATGCCATAGTCTCACTGGCTCCAGACGGTTGGGAGCAGTTTGGGACTCTTGTGCGGTATTCATATAAAAAAAATATTTAAAAAAAGTACCGAACACCGGGTATAAGTTTATCACAATAATTGAATCTTTCCTGTATAAAACTGTCCTAAATAAAACTCCTTGATACGATTCTTTCAGATTCCTTGATTAGGTTATTTATGGTGATTCCATGGTTCACAGTGACAGGCATTAAATGCTTAACAAGAGACGAGTCATGGTTCCTTTTATGCTCTCATAAAACCACTTACTTTCTGATAATAGGAACACGAGATACCGGAAAAGATGATTGTAGTAGGCCCACTGAAGAGATATACCGGTAGAAGTATGTGGTGGCCCCATGTCTGTATCCGAACTAAGCTCAATTTTTCATTACTTTCGAAATTGATCATATGTTTTTAAATGTCGTAATTCTTTCTTGAACGGATGATTCCAGTCGAGAACAGTGAAATGATCAGTTTTATATCAAATCGGTGCAGGTGTCGCTTCTAGGGATTATATCTTTGGCGAGTAGGCCCATTTATCATTATTATCTTTTATTTCTTCATTATAATGTTAAAAATATTTTTTTTTCGACCTAGGCACTATTCATTCAGTGGATGAGAACGTCCTTACGTTATTACTTCATGGTGGTCGCAATGAGGAAAGCCATCAAAAATGTTATCAATTATGCCTTTGTAAATATGTACAGAACAACAAACGTCGAAGTAAGGAAGGGTACATGGAACCTGCGGGGCAAAGGTCCGTTTCGATAAATACGAAGCTACGGTCTTAAGACACTCTTACACGATCATTTTTTTCGTCCTTAACATAACAAGATAACATTTTTGATGGCTTTCCTCATTGCGACCATTCATTGCGAAAAAGACAACTCGCATGCAATCTGGATGAAAATAGGTATCGTGTAAGAACGCCATTAAAGACGTTTAAATTTTGACAAAAAATGAGGGCGCTGCGATCATTTTAAAGACTATGAATGGCAACACCCAGATGGCTCATAGATAATTCAATATATTTTTATAAAAGCACAATGGTCCAAGTGCATATTTTTTACTTTAATCAAACGGTGCTTAGAAATTAGTGGTACTTTCCGAAAAGATATGATTCTACCTTTATTTAATTTAGTTTTGTCTTTACATTTTTATTAAGTCTTAATATAGTCCTGACGAAGGAAGGGTACTTCCGAAGCCGGGCGATTATTTAATTAAATTGAAGTGGTTCAAAAAAAATTATGCGTTTGTATTATATGTTTAGGTTTGTATTATTTGTTTAGGTTTGAATTGTATGTTTAGGTTTGTATTATATGTTTAGGTTTGTATTATATGTTTAGGTTTGTATTATATGTTTAGGTTTGTATTATATGTTTAGGTTTGTATTATATGTTTAGGTTTGTATTAAATGTTTAGGTTTGTATTATATGTTTAGGTTTGTATTAAATGTTCATCGAATAGATTAATTTTTTACCAACAAACTTTGATTGATTTATGGATGTGTGTTGTAAAACCCGTTAAACTGATTGAAACATCAATAAATTGCCTCGACAGGTAGTGGGAGTACGCACACAAACAACGGTTTAATAATAATTTGTTACATATTTTTTTGGTTGTGTTCGAAAAATTATATTGCCTCCTGATAATTTTTTTCGATTTCATTTCCTAGGAAATATATTCATTACAATGCGTTCACATATTATTAGTCAATTATTTAAAAAGCAGTTTTGGATACGCCACTTTCCATTCCACTTCAACTTCCCGGCCAGAGGTCTGACGTACAGGAAACCTTTATGGACTGAAGGCGAAAGACTTCTTCTATACTCCGTCGTGGCGAGCTCAGTGGCAGACCTCGGACGTGAAAAACAAGCACCTTGTTGTAGACCCTACTATTACCAGGGGTGTTAGTTGAAGTTTGCCGGTTTTTTCAATAAAGAAAACGCTTAATTCTCAAGGGAATCTCAAATTTTTTTTATTCAAAGTATTGACCATCGGATTCTATACATTTTGCCCATCTTTGAGGCAAATCATGGATACCATTCCAAAACAAAAAATTCTCTTTCGAGGCAAACCATTCGACGAGCCATTTTTCGACTTTTTCGAGTGAGTGTCCCATCGATGCGAAAAGTTGATAGTCGGACGGGGCAAAGTCTGGAGAGTACGGCGGGTGTGATAATATTTCCCAATTCAATGCTTTGAGAGTGTTCTTCACTACTTTAGCTGTATGAGGCGGTTTGGCGGTTTTTTCAATTTTTCTCTCGTTCATTTGGTGTGGTACCCATTTTCCATACTTTTGGATCTTTCCCATGGCTTTTCAAAGTTGGCAAATTGCTCTTCAGGTCACATTAAGTGTTTGGGACAATTTTTGTTGCGATTGGGTTGGGTCTTCATCCAATAACGCCTGCAATTCCTCGTCTTCGAACTTTTTCGTTGCACCAGGATGTTCATTGTCTGTTAAATCGAAATCTCCACTTTTAAATTGACGAAACCATGTCTCACATGTTCTAATCACTGGAGCATGTTCACCATAAGTTTCTACCAGCAACCGATGAGCTTCAACTGCTTTTTCTTTTGATGAAATAAGAAAAGCAACGAATGCCGCAAATGCGATTTACTTAGAACGAAACTCGACATATTCACTGAGGTAACCAACTATGACACTATTATTTTGGCAGAATGTAACTTGTGTATTTTTGAAGGTTAATAATGTCCATAGAAAAATATGACATAGATGCCAAATCATAGAAATTTATACATATCTCTAGCGACATCTATGAGAAAAACCGGCAAACTTCAACTAACATCCCTGGTAAATTGCCAGGGTTCTCTCTCCTTTGGAAGACGTGGACCTCGTTCAACCGCATCCTGTGCAGTCACAGCCCTTGTGCGTATATGATGCATAAATGTGAATTTTGTGAATGTGAAAATATTCAAACAACATGACACATCGTAGAAGAATCACCCCTCATCAGTTTCCCTATGGCACATATGTGCTGAACCAAGTGACTCCCGATGCCGTCAAGTGACTGAATAATCTCAACATCACACATCTCTGATGTCGTACGACCTAATGCCACATTTAATAGTTGCCCATTAAAACTATTTGTGTAATTATTGTTTATGGTATATTTAAACCGTTGAAAAAAAAATTACCTTCACCAACTCTCTTCCAACATATGAAGAAGAATCAGTTTTTTTCCTATCCAATATCTTTATTATTGTACTTAGCTCATTGATAAATTCATTACACAAGTAGCAAATGATAATGTATTTCCATTAGTGAATAGATTTCTTATGAATTATTTTCACTTCGTCTACCTCGGCCTAAGTGATGCTGAGTAATTATAGGAATTCCATTCATTATCTTTAATTACCTGTTCGTCTGCTCAAAGATCGTTTGGCTCAGCGTTCTGTAATGGAAAGATAGGAAAAACAGCCCTAGGGAACTCGAGTTGCAAAAGAATCAGGTTTTGTTACAGCAATCTATATATAAAAATCAAGGTTAGTTTGTTTGTTTGTCCTCGATTTCTCAAAAATCACTGGACCGGTTTCGCTGATAATAGCACAGTTTGTTTTTATTAGTGCCGGGAAGGTTTAGAAAGTAGTTTCAACGAAATCCAATTTGTAAAACTGTTGCCATAACGTTTTAAAATTAGTATGAAAAACACTGAACCCGCCATGTTTTATTCAGGTTAGCCCATAGATATAACATTCTGGTTAGCCACAGATTGCATATAAAAGAAGAAAGTTTATTGCGTAGAATATTTAAAAAATGGAAAACACGTGTAGGCACCTACTTAAGAAATTTATGATTTACATAGATTTAAAAAAAATAAACGTTTGGAATGAAATAAAATATTCAAATGAATGTTTCTTTATTTGGAGATAGTTACTTTCGCTATCAAATCAATTATAGTACCCGAGCAATGCCGGGTGTACATCAGCTAGTACTGACTATATAGTATAGTTGCCGCTAATGACTATTTGTTTGTAATGTCATTGGTTATTGTCCTACTTCTGCCTAGTATGTATCAAAATCGTCAACAAAAACAGGGAACTAATTAATTAATGAATTAAAAAATATATACTTAGTATTCACCACTTTATAAATATACATTGATATCTACATGTTTCGAAACCGATGCTTTCATCGTCAGGAATGTATGAATACTAAAAAATAATTTCAAGTATAGACACATGATAAAAATAAGAACACAATAATGTAAGAATAGACAAATTATAAACATAAACAAACATTGATTTAATTTATATTAATAATTAAAAAAAATATATATATTTTCATGATTAATATTAATATGAAAATAAATTCTATATCATTGTATATTTATAAACTGGTGAATACTAAGTATATTATTATATTCATATATTAATAATGACTCCACAAAGTGAATACGAATCGTTTGAATAAATTATAACTAATTAATTAGTTATAATTAAATGAAACAATCTAACTTTGTTTTAACCCCTTTTATTTTTAACGCCGAGCGGTTTCGGAACAACCGTTCCATCATCGGGGCAATATATATATATATATACTAAAGAATATTACAAAATTATGGCAGAAGATACATATTAAATGTCACAGTGGGGGTGGGGGCGTGACTAGGGATTAGTAAAGAGTGGAGAAGAGATAGAGATTGAAGGAGGGGTTAAAGGAAACATATTTAAGATAGGTTTTTTGATTTTTAATAATAGACTCATTATTATTAAGGGATTTCTTAATTTCCAAGGCTTCTGAAGTACTCACGAGTTAAATACCTGGATTTATAAATCTCTTCAAATAATTATACCACGTAGCACGCTTTTGAGACATATTATGTAAATTAGTTTTTACAGTATTAAGCTCAGTCTTCGATAAATTAATAATACTTTAATTTTTATTATTATTTTAAAAGTACCCACTACAATTCGTAACCAAAATAAAATACGTAAATTCTTACAATCTATAGATTTTTTTCCTTTCTCGAATAGGTACAGGTAAATCATTTTGAAGAGCGCACGTTTGAATGTATTTGTGCACATCACAGAACAAATAATACATAGAGATGCCGTAACAGGTAAGGGGAAGATACTGGAATCAGGGGGGGGGGAGGGGCTAGCTAGGCGTACCGCCAATTTAAGGAGAACCGCAAATAAGCTAAAACGTTCGGCCTGTGTACAAAAATCAAATATTTGGTTAGAGTATTTAGTTTGTGGCTTTTTTATAATTTTTGCTTACTGCAGTTGAAATCACGCGATAAAAACGTGGACGGCAGTGAACTAAGCTGGTGCTTAAATGGGTGTCACTCCACTTTTGCCTTCAGGCGACGAAACGGTATATTAAGGCAAGTGTATTCATTCTGGCGTCAGCGATGCACACCGATGGTGGTTCATATTGGTTAAAATCCGCCCGCAGTCCTCTCTTACCCGGCACAAATCATACGATACAGTACACCACTACATAAGAAAAAATCTGTAATGATTATACTGTACGTTTTTTTTATGATTCCGTCGTGGTTTATTATTCATAAAAAACACAAGCACCTGAACAATAAAAAGTAAAGTACGAATTTTCCATGAAACGTGATTCCGTGAAATATTATGTCCCACAATATTACTCTGTGGGCTTCAAAAGCATTTTCTTACAGTTCTATTCCGGGAAACATATATTATGTTATGATGCAAAGGATACAATTTACGTTAAAAAAAGGGTATAATTTTTTGTATCTACTGAAAATTTGCTTGAAACATTTCTAGTGATCTGACATTGACAAAGTACACATCATGTACCATTTTCATGTTTCATAATATTACAACGAGCATGTTAGAATAAAAAAAAATTAAAATATAAAAAAAAAAAAATAAATCATAAAGATATATGCCAATAATATGGGATTAAAAAATAGAGGATGATATTGACAAAGTCTTGAATTTTAAATATGATATCGATGAAGATGACATAAATTTAACTGGTCTCATTAGCTATGTTGGCAAAGCGGTTGTCCCCGAAAGAAAGAGGTCCTGGGTTCGAGTACCAGATGCGACTGATATCTTTTTATTTTCTGTTGTTTTTTTCGGTTTCATGTTTCATTTAGGTTATGTTAATATTATCTTCTTCAATGCGTAAATAAAACAATTAATACGGTCCGTGGTTGAATGGTTACGATCCTTGGCTACGAATCCGGAGGTTGCAGTTTCAAATACTATTCAATTTTATTTGATTAAATCTTGTTATTTCACAATTTGTCGATTTGAAATAATATGTAGTATATTTGCGGCATATTCCAGAGTGCTAAATACTGTCACTATCGCCCTGGTGAAAGATCACCATAATCGAAATTTTGCTTGAAATGGCTTTAGCCGTGTTTGGTGACCAGATGTGAATAGTACTTTCCCCACCTTATTTCTTTTTATCTCCTTCCTCAATATAGGAATACATCCAATATATCCAGCCTTACAACATACCAGAATTGGGATGCCCTAATCTCACTGGTTCCAGACGGTTGGGAGCATGTGGGACTCTTGTGTGTATCACATAAAAAAAACTTTTTTTCCGTATTTTATTTTTGTCCGTATTGGTTTCAGTCGGTCACAGTCATTTTTAGACGGGTGGCACATCTTATGCTGCGGTATTGGGGTATATCGTCGATGTTCTGACTTACCTCGTTTCAAAAAACATTTTTTCTCAGGAGATAAAAGAAAGTGTCTATTTTTATTATTTTAAAGCAGTTCTTTTTTTATTTAATTCAATCTTAATTATGTAATGTATCAAATAAATAAATAAAAAAAAATAATTCCTCTCAAATATTTTTATGTCTAAAATCATGGAATCCTTTTTCAGGCTTTTACTTGAATGTTCTCTCAAATTTTGTGTTTGCTTCATTTATGTATTATTTATATATTTTTTCTTTTTCTGTACCTTTTGTTTATCTCATTGCATGTTGCGTATTTTGTGTAAGTGGACAATTTTCGCTTAACCGCCCGTCCTTTGGGTTATTATTAAAAAAGTAGGTGAAAAAACATTGTTATTTTTTTCCATTATATTTCACAATAAACAATACGTGTTTACAATATGCCAGACATAATTTTTACATTACAATTTTTGTCTGGAATGTCTCGTTTAGTATTTTACGTTAAATATTAAACGACATGACGCAGGAACAAACTTGACGTATACGAATGTTTTGTGGGTTTCGGGTATAGTTTTTTTGTACCCGAACGAACGGGATAAGGCTTGTTGCATTTGGGCGATAATATAGCGGCCGTATCACGTACGTTCATATGGGTAGGGCGGTTAATATAAAAATAAATAAATCTCCTGAAAAATCAAGATTTTGTAGATACGAGGTTGGGTCAGAACAGCGACAATATGTAGGTTCTTTTTTTGGTACCTATGTATACCTACGTTAGAATTTTACGAGGGTTACATCTTTATATATTTTTGTGGTTACGATGTACTTTTGGTACATTAACTGTTATACAGACGCAAAAAACAAACGAAAATAAACTGATACCTCACTGATATACCCCTTGAATACATTGTACCATTTATATTTAACAAGTTGCCATACGAATTTAAGAACAATTGCTCTATGACGAAATTCTCAATGATGTTAAAGTGTTGGCTTTTGGAAAGGAACCTTGTGTATTGATGGTAACAAATATGACGGTCTCCTTGATTTTATAGCTCCTTGATATCTGCTGTATTTACGCTGTTTTGCTCTTTCCTACATTGTCTACTGAACAAATATGACTGTCTCCTTGATATCTGCAGATATATTAAAAATTATTCAAGTGCTTACTATTATATTAAGTCTATATTCACTGCAACAAATCTGTAATACAATTTTTTTAATACTTGCTGATATTTTGATATTTTTATAATATTATTTAAATCGATATTATGTAATTGGAGTCTAGTATCTCCATAATAAAACTGTTTTGCTTTTTAAATATTTTTTCCAACTTGTGTACATTGATCACAACATGCATAATAATAATAATTGGATTACTTCTATAGCGCCGTTTACAATTAATCAAATAACGTATACAACCAATACCTTACAGCTAAACTTTATTACTAATGGCTTATAAGTAAGACTTATGGCTAGGGACTAACTACTGAGACTTATAATTAGTGACTTACATCCATGGCTTATAGGTAGTCACTTATCAACTAAAAGTTATAGTCAGTGACAATTTAAACTTAAGTAGGCATAGCTAGAATAAAAACCTAACACATATATAAACCTAGTACCTATTTAAAACTAATACATATCTATGACCAAGTGCATATTTTGTATACAATACTGCAAAATTACGTACAACTATGGCTTAAAACTAGAGTCTTGCAACTAACATACCTATTTATAATAATATATACCTGTATGATTATTGTTGTGCTGTGCCTATATTGTTCTATTATTGCCCTACATTTGTATGATGACTTTTATGTATTATTGTATTATATAATACTAGCAGATTATAACCCGCTGCTGCGGGTTATTGCTACATTTTGGACATCGCACTTCCCGTGCTGTTAAACAGAACAGCTTTGAACACACGTAAAAAAGACGCAGTATGTTCATAGAGGTACGGATTTAATTGCAGACTCTTTTGCAGATGAGGAGAAATTACCATTTTTACTATTCGCGTCTACACGGCGATTAACATAGGACTCTAGGACATTAATACTGTAAGATTGTTGAACTAAACTCCTGCTGACAAGCTACTTGCAGTGGCTTAGCGGGTACAAGTTCCCATTGTATGTAACTAATATTATACAGTAAAAAAATAAATATAACGTTTACGGGGATCTGCAAAACGGAAATTAAGTTCATTCTTCTATGTGAATTTATATTTGGCATTATTGTTGCATTCTATAATTACGTCCCTCTTACAATTTTACGAACGTTATCAGCTTTGTGATTAATCACAATAATTCTAGAACTAACTGCCACATACCTAGTAGTAACTAATTTTTTTTACAAAGTTTATTAAATTTATATAATCGACTAGGTGATTGCCTTGCTCGGATTTTTTTTTCTAATAAAGTTATGAATTTCTGAATTCTTGCTTGTTATCAGGGTGCCAGATTTGACAACGAAAGTAACTTTTTCCAAATAAAGAAACATTCATTAGAATATTTTATTTAATTCCAAACGTTTATTTTTTTCAAAATATTCCTAAATCATAAAGTTTTAAGTGGGTACCTACTCGTGTTTTCCATTTTGAAAATATTCTACCCAAAAAAACTTCTTCTTTTAAATATGCAATCTGTGGCTAACTAGAGTGTTATATCTATGGGCTAACCTAAATAAAACACGGCGGGTTGAATGTTTTTCTTACTAATTTTAAAACGTTATAGCAACAGTTTTACATATTGAATTTCATTCAAACTACTCTCTAAACCTTCTTGGCACTAATAAGAACAAACTGTGCTATTTTCAACGAATCCGGTCCAGTAATTTTCGAGAAAATCGAGGACAAACACACTTACATTGATTTCTGTATGATGTATTACATTCTTTACTTTTATTTTTATTAACATTTTACTTACTCAAGTCCACTTTAAATTTTACTTTTAACGTACCATACATGCAGATATATACATGTACATGTACGTATGTGTTGAGCATGTATACATGCGCTTATGTACACGTACTGTGTACTGTACATAAGCAAAAAGGGAGATTTTTAATTAATTTTTATGTTGTTTTTTTGAGATTAAGATGCTAACATATTCTTTCTCAACCCTGTAATAACAAACACCACCTTTGATGAATGTTTCGATCTTTAATACTAAATATTAAATACATTCTTTATATAGCAATAACCATTACGCATCAAACTTCACACTTTAATTAAATTAACTGTTATGTAATATATCATATATCTATAATTTTTTTCTATTGTACTTTTTTTCTTCTCTTTTATATTATGTAACATGAATAAAGAATGTCAATTTGACTGTCTTAAAACCGAAACTTCCCAGTCGGACAGTCAATGTGCTCTTAGTGTAAAACACTTTTTTGAATTGAATAAATAAATACAATTAAAATAAGGCGAACTCTGCTGTGTTGGGTTAGGTCAAGGAGGGGCACACAATGCGATCGTGAGCAGGCAAAAACTTTATTTCGATATTTTCCTATATTTCCTATCATTTACCGAAACAATTGTTGTGATTTTATATTACGATTTGAAGGAATTGTGATTATTGATTTCTCTTTCGTCTGATACTGTGTTAATGTAATTCGTTGGAAACCCGCTCTGAGACAAAGACTGCGGTCAAACAGAATGTTCACACCCTTTCGAGTTCCACAGTATCATAATTCAGGCCACTCAGTGGTAGAGAGGGTCTGTTCACCACTTGTTACTTGATTTATTATTGTTCCGTTCAGCCGGGCGCTTTCTGTGGTTGGAGTCATCTATTTTCCATTCCACGTCTCCTAGCCATAATGTTAGTTCTGGAAATAGATTGACAAGTCATTGGTCATTCTGTACTTTTTTCCAACTGCCCCCGACCGTCAATGAGACTATGACATCCCCAATTGGGGTATGTTGTGAGGTTGAAAACAGTGAAGCCCCCCCCCCGAAGTATATGGAGGAGAGGAGGGTTGAAAAATATCTGGCTATTCTGATTTGATCATCAAACACAGATAAATTCGTCTCTGAATGGTGTTTTTTCACTAGGGCGATACTGAGAATATCATCAATTTAGGAACGCAAATTTCCTAATTAAATAAATAATTATTTGCTCACTCCGGGTTTAATCTTGCGACCTCTGAATTCTATAAAATAAACTTAACACTTTTAAAATACATAGGTATCCAGAATATTTTCATCCCTATCTCTAGATATTTTTATTTCGCTACAGTGAACAAAAATTGACGGTTTTTCCGTTCTTCAATAATTGCTGGCATTACTGGATTTGCTCGCTATTTATTCGTGGAATGCTAGCTACTCGTTCAGGCGGTATCCATATTAATATTTTGAAAGGTGACGCTTGTGTTGAATTTAGTTTTCCATTTTTTTGTTTAAGGGACAGCACTCGAAAATGGTTATACACATCACTTTTCAGGTTGCTAACTTGAGAAATACTACAAATGATTTGTCTGTAAATTCTATACGGGAAGTTAGGAAAATGTACAAGGTTTCAAAAGACAAAAATCCTCAAATAAAAAAAACTTAAATTCTATGAAATACGTCCCAAAATATCTGAAAATATGTGCAGTTTTGAAAACCAGTGAAAGCAATTTTGAACGTTTTATCTAAAATTCTGGTACTTATTTTATGCAGAATTTAAAAGATTTTACAGTTTCAGGATTATTATCCTTTGAAACCTTAAGCATGTTAACAATTACCAGAATAGAATTAACAGATATATAATTCGTGGTATTTCTTAAGTTAGCAACATGCAAAGTGCGTATTTTTGGTAGTTGACTGTTAAATGTAAGTGTTGAAGGTATATTTTAATTGTTTAAAAAATACATCAACATTTTTCAAATAATTCTACAAGGTCCTATCAAGCATCAGATCTTTTTTTACCGGAACCAGTTTTTAGTCAGGTCTGAAAGACTTAAAATCAATGAAAAAAAATTTAAAATTTTACAAAAAAAAACACAGGAATGTAGGTATTAAATTCTAAGATGACATGTGGTTAACTCCGTATGCTGAATAATAAAAAAATAAAATAAAAAACTAATATGTATTTTTTTCTTCTTTATTTGCAGTCATAGAACATTTACATTTAAAAATATTAAAAATACGTGTCATATACACAAACCATTTTTCTGGGAACACATTAAATACATAAACAAAAAATTAATACCTATTATTATTTACGTTCTTATTTTTATTTACATATTTTTATTTACTTATTTTTATTTACCTATTTTTATTATTATGTACTTATTACTATTTACTGATTATTATTTACTTATTGTTATTCAATTTTTATTATTTATTTATTATTATTTACTTATTAATACTTACTTATTTTTATAAATGCGTTATTTTTTTACTTATTACTATTTACTGATTATTATTTACTCACTACTTCTTGTTAACAAACACATGTTAAAAAAACTTACAACGCCCTTGAGGTGATTTTTCACAAAAACGGCGCTATACAAGTCATCCAACTATTATTATTATTATGGTCATCCTATGATTGTAGCTAATTGGAGCACAGATACTTCATGATAGTTATTTGGGTTACAATAAAATTATTATTGTTGTAATATATAAATGTACGGCCCAACTTAAAGTTTTACTGTAGATTTTATAGTTGTTTATATTTCGAATAAGTTTGGTGTTATTAAAAAAAAGAAGTTATTTATCGTATCACTAAAATGGTAAAGCCGCTCATCTCAACGTAGGACTGTCCTAGTGAGATAAGTGGCTATTGTTTTTTTTATTTTATTTTTTTATTTTATTTTTTTATTTTTTATTTTATTTTTTTTTAAAAATTTTTTTAATATTTTTTTTTTAATTTATTTTTTTTTTAAATTTAATATAATAATAATAAATATTAAAAAAATAAATAAAAAATATGAATAAAAAAATTTAAGTAAATAAAATATATAAAAATTGTAAGTCAAAATAATTAAAAATAAATAATAAAAATAAATAAATTAATAAAAATAATTAAAAATAAATAAATAAACCGTGATTACACCTAAAGAAAATAGCATACAGATAGGAATTTACAAGTCAAAAGGGAAAAAATACATTGTAAAAAATACTTGACCCAGAGACATTACAATAGTAAGCTACTTCACAATACTCATTACCGTGGACTATGAGACTATTTATGGTAGAGATCATTTGATGGTTGTTTGTTCTTGTTACTGCAGTGTTTAGGAAGTATTTAGTGCCTAATGATTCTAGTAGGTAAATTAACATTTCTCAAATTAAGTATATCAAGACAATCAATAATGGCGTTTATGATTTTATATTTAAACAATTACATCAATAAATACTTGTCTCTGGTACAAACTTAGAAGTTTTGTTTCATTTAAGAACTCTATGGGTATTCCCAGTTTATAGTTATATAACATATCGTAATCTTTCCAAAGAGAGCGAATGATTATTATAAAATGGAGACCATACTGGGGAATTATACTCTAAACGGCTCGGCACAAATGCAAAGTATGATTTTTTTGATGATGAGTAAATTTATGAATTTTTGTTGTGGGTTGATCTTATTGCGGACCCTGATTGATTCATTCCGTCAATAGTAATGTTATTAATATGGTATACAAAAGACAGATTTTAAACGAATGAAAAAAAAAATTATGTTGTTTGTCAGTAAATTGTTTGTAACTTTCCAACCCTTGTTCCAGAATGGCTCCCTCTACATCCCCGATGCGTCGGAACAATCAGGCACCTTCACTAGCCAGATGGGCTACTGCCTTGAGGCCTTTGTGGAACCGCCCGAAGGGGACATCATGAACTGGACCACCCAGTACCTGCCGCTGGTCTGCTTCGAGGCCGTTGAAGATAAGACGGATATCATATTGGCTCTCTTTCCTATCGGTGAGCTTGCCATCAAATTACCTAGTTTTCCAGTATTATAATATTAATTAATGTTCGGCTAATTTTGTGAAATATCACCTCAAGTTCACTGGGCTATGCAAAATTACAACCAAGTAATGGACCAAAGACAAATTGTTCAGGAAATAGAAAATAATGTTTCGCGGTTTTGACGAAATAATTATACAATAATAATAATAATGTTTTATTATCCTCTTTTTTATAAAACAAAATAATGATATCCTCATTGGGATTTCCCGTGCTGAGGATTTCATTTACAAAATATTAAATTACATTATATTAAATTGATGAAAAAATAAAAATAATTGTTAGGTGAGGTGTTTTAAGTGCATTTGAGTGGTTTCGGTGTTAGTTTGTATTTGGTGTTAATATATTTTCTATTTCAGATCTACCTATGTAACATATCCAGTGTTTTATTTGATTTTTAAATGTATCATGGTTGTTGTGGTTTTTAAAAGATACTCGAAGTGGGATATTGTTGTAGAGTTACCATAGTACAGGAAGTTTTTTTTGTCCAAATAAGTTATATTTATTTCATAGTATGGATATTTGGCAAGGAGAGAGTCCGATACAAAATAATTGAAATGGATTATTTTTTTTTAATATTTATATATTCTTTTATTTTTTCAAAATGTTACATAAAATATAGCAAAAAGTACTTTAGTAACTTTTTATGAATATTGTAAAGTGGATTCAGTTTGTCAGCGGGTTCTCAGTAACGGTTTATATTTTAATTTAAGAATATTAATTTAAAAATACAAAATTACATAAATATTATTTCATTTTTTTAAGGAAAAAAATGATGTTTACGAAAATAAAATCCAAGGGTACAAAAAAAATATAAAATAAAAACGGTATAAAAATTAAAATGAAAATCTGAGTAAAAGATTAATACAAAAAATCGTTTTTAGTACACATCTCGTTCTGAAATTTACTTCACATTTTTTCATTAAAATTGGTAAAACATTGTACATTTTTGGGACATTCTAAGGTTCTTTGACCGTATTTATTAAGACCTTAAGAGGAACGGCTGCGCGGCTTGTTTCATAGAAAAATTCATTTCATAAACATTCATTCATGGGGCCAAAATACTCATCTAAACCCAATGATCTTTTTTTCATCCAAAAGTATAGTAAATATCTAGTACAAATTAAAAGTTATATATTTATTTTTGTTTTACATTATGAAATGTAGGCCATTAAAGGAATTGATTTTTAGCAATTTTAGAGGCACTTTTAACAATTATTTGAGGGCTAACTGTGATTTGAAAAAAATGTTTTACCCCATCTGCTTTGAAAATATAATGTATTATAAAAAATATATATATTAAAATAAGCATTATGGTGGACTTTAAATTAAATTAAAAACGACCAATTTACGTTGGAACACAAATTTGCCGTAAATAATTTAAAATATCTACCCGCAAAAAACATTTTATATTTTTATTTACGTAATCATATTTACACAGAAAAAATGATTATTTAAAAAAAAAAACAATAAACCCGCAAATAATTTTCTAAGTGGCCTCTAAAATTATGAAAATTGATTTTTTTCCATGGACATACTTCATAATTTAAAACAAAAATAAATAAAATTCTTCTCATCAGTACTAGATATTTAATAAACCTTTAATTAAAAAAAATATATATACGAGGTGTGTTCAAAAGAAAAGGTGAATTTTGAATTTACGCGGGCTGTGTACATTCGATTATCGATTTTTTTTTATGCTGGTACACATATGTTTATCATATGTTAGCATTATCAGCCATTTTGGATCAGTGGTTTATTTTTGACAACTGGAAAGGTTAGTCACGTTTTCTGTGTTCTTCGATTTTTCACTTTTTATTATTTTAGTAAAAAATCGAAAAACATCGATTTTTTGGATTTTTTGAAGAAATGCTGATACGGACATAGAAAACAAAGCAAATCTAAAATTTCACTTTAATCGGACTGATGATGCCCCAGAAAACGGCTGTCAAGTTCCTAACAAAACTAGGAAATTCGTCCATAGAATTAACAATTATTAACAATTTTTTTCTAAAAAGAATCATTTTTTTGAAGAAATACTGATGAAGACATAGAAAATAAAGCAAATCTAAAATTTCGCTTCAATCGGTCTGATGATGCCTCAGAAAACGAACCTAAATTAAAAATCAAAGCACACCCAAAAACGTGACTAACCTTTCCAGTTGTCAAAAATAAACCACTGATCCAAAATTGCTGATAATGCTAACATATGATAAACATATATGTACCAACATAACAAAAAAAAATCTATAAACGAATGTACACAGCCCGCGAAAATTCAAAATTCACCTTTTCTTTTGAACGCACCTCGTATATCATTAAGTTTCGATGGGTATTTTGGACTCAAATCCAAAATTAAGTTATGTATGAAACAGGTAGCGCAGCCGAAGTATCTGGGAATTACAAGTCCATCGTTTGCAGTTAGTCTTGTGTTATGAACATGTATCACTATTTTGTTATATTCAGATTGAGATGTGTGCTGTGTGTGCTGACTCACAATTTTATACCACTATATATCACGAACAGATAATACGTTTACAAAACCGTATAGTAGTGATTTAGGTATTAGGTATATTATGTATTTGTTTATATTTCATTTAATATTTGTAATATCTCGCTGTGTGGCAACACTTAATTGCTTTGATGTTGAAATATTTTAATATGTGTAACTAACTGCGTCCATTTCCCATACACATGTAGAGTAAGAAAGATACAAAAATACACAAAAGTTAATCAGAATGACATTAACTAAGAGACATAATATTTGCTCGCCTCTTGAAATCTTCAAGGTTTGTGTTGGAGATATAAAGAAAGATGTTATTTAGCAGTACTATACCCTGTATCATGATGTGCTGAGCCAACACGTCTGTTCTGTTGCCAGTTACAACAACATAAAAGAGTCGTATTTTTCAATCTAACCACTCTACTTCACTTAAAAGTCACGAGCCCCCACGCTCGGAGCGTCCCACCGTGTAACGAAACAGACAATTTTTTAAACTAATTAAATATAATTCATCAATTTTTCAATCCTGAATTTGGATGCTTTGAAAATACGAAATGCCGCATCAACAGTATCATGCTCTGCCGCTGTGAGGTCTCTTATAACATTTCTTTCTGTCGCATGCGTCGTTTATGAGAACGAATGAGAAGTTTCAACGGGTCTGTCAGCGGTATTTTTATGAATAGTCTACAGCGATATCGGCACGTAATCGACAAACCAAAATGTCACCAACGCAGTTTAAGGCCGAACAAAATTGCAATAAAGATCTATATTAAATTTTTATCAGCCATTATAAAAATTTATTTATGGCAGTCATGATTTTTTACTTGTTTTATTACTATGTAATATAGACATTTAAGAAGATAATATGTAAGATATAAATGTAAAAACATATAATTTCTTCAAGCGATTGCTCTTCACTTTGTGGCGTCATTATTAGTATAAAGATATCTACATGTTTCAAAAGCGATGCTTTCTTCATCATGAGTAATACAATATAATGAAGAAAGCATCGCTTTCGAAACATGTTGATATCTTTATATTAACCGCCCGTCCTTTGAGTTATTATTCAAAAAGTAGGCAAAGAAACGTTACACATCCGTTAGCCTCGGCTGACCTCGAAATACTAAACGGAACAAACTTGACGTATATGAATGTTTTGTGGGTTTCGGGTATAGTGTTTTTGTATCTGAACGTACGGGATACGGCTTGTTGCGTTCGGGCGATAATTTAGCGGCCGTATCACGTATGTTCGTATGGGTAGGGCGGTTAATAAAGTGGTGAATACAAAATATATTATTTAATTAATTTAGAAAAAATATATATATTACAAAAAAAAATCTTAGTTTTCCTCACTAGGAGATCCTGTGCTTAGGAGATCTAGGTTTCGGATGCGTTTCGGGATCGAGGGTTTTGGTTTTCAGCAAATTTTATATTTCATCTTCAAGGTTTGGGTAAGATGTTTTTAGTAAATTCTTAGACGATTTAAAAAAAAAACTGTTCAGCTCGTTTACAGATATGCTGGATTTAATGTAGAAATTAATTGTTTTATTTTGTTTTATACCATACTAGACGGGAGTTTGTTGTATAACTTCATAGCTAAAAATTCATAGCTTCTCTGTCCAAAGATAGTATTACACGTATATAATTTATATTACATTGTATAATTTTACCACTGTTCTTTACCAAATATTTAACTCCCAAGTTGGTTTAGAGTTCATTCCGTCATTTCAATTTTTCCTTTGTTTTAAATCTAGTATTTTGTAATTTGAACAAGATAATATTAACATAACCTAAATGAAAGATGATACCGAAAAAAACAACAGAAAATAAAAAAAAAGATATCAGTCGCATCTGGGACTCGAACCCAGAACCTCTGTCTTTCCGGGACAACCGATTTACAAACTTAGCTAATGAGATCAGTTCAATTTATGTCATCTTCATCGATATCATATTTCAAATTCAAGACTTTGTCAATATCATCCTCTATTTTTTAATCCCATATTATTGGCAGCTATCTTTATGATTTAAAAAAATTATGAATAGTATTTTTTGGTCAAATGTGTCGAAAACCTTTTGAAGATCAATGAAAACTGCCAAATATTTTTTACCTTCTGCCATTTTTTGTAAAATTGTGCTCGTTACCTTATCTATCACCAGTACCGAGGTTTTTCCTAAGTCCGTATTGCGTTATTGATAAAATATTTTATTATTATCCAAAAATATAATAATATTTTTTTTATAACTTTATACAAAAATGTTGATAGTGTAGTTAAAAGACAAATTGGTCGCTAGTTAGATATATCATTTTTTGAACCATTTTTATTGCGGGTATGATCGTAGCAATTTTAAGACATGGGAAAAGTACCTTTTGGTATCGATAGATTTAAAAGGTATGACAGCAGGTAAATTAACTCTTTTTTAGATATCCATTTAATTGATATGATTGACATTTCCCAATGAAGTGTTGAATTTATGGAGGACGTAATATTTCTTATTTCTTCGCTTGTTATCTTGTCTATTTTAAGGCTGTTTTTTTGTTGTTGTTTCGTACCTTCATTCCTCTCTGTTTCTTTGATGGTAAGTGAATTTTTATTAATTTCTTTTGTTAAATTTCAACCCATGTTGCAAAAATATGATTTTACAGTCAATAAGTTTGTCTCGATGGTCTGCAAATGATATAGGAATTATATTCATATTTATTTATTTAATGGTTTTATCATTATGCGAGGCTTCAGCAATTGTAATTTAATTTATGATCTGCCAGAATTTATTAATGGCATTTGACAATCCTTAATCCTTATTATTAATGCATTGTTAAATTGTTATGACTTCATCAGTGCAATTAGCAATTGTAATTTTCAATTGAGGCTGGTTTGGGTACCGCCGCTTTGGGAACCATTTATTGAATAACCAACACCTCTGCCATAGGTCACCCCAAGTGGTTCGCTACGTTTGTTGACTTAGCAGGGGTTCCCAGGTTCATGGGGTGAGGTTTGTCCAGGTCTTTGCGGCGGACTGTGTGACTGGCCGGATCGGGAGAGGCCGGTATGGAGAACTCTTTGACTTCTCTAGCCGAACTCTCTTGACTCATTGCCTTGCACTGAAGTGGGAGGGGTGGATTCGTACGTCCGTCACTCCTAGACACATTGACCCTCAGATTTCTACCCACCCTCATAGCCCTTTCTTACCCAGAATTTATTTTCCTTCTTTTCGTTAAAAAAAACCCTCCACACAGCATCCCCAAAGATGACATTGGGCCTGAAGGAATTTTTTTCCCCAGAGCCTTTTGTGTGGAGTTAATATTAAAAATAAATAAATTGCATAACTATAAAAAATAATCATCTACTTACAACATAACAACATAGCTACACAACTCTCCTCATACACATGACTGTCCTTGCTTCATTCACATTCATACTCTTCTGCTATTTCGACTCAACCAGCGGCAGTTCGTGGCATATCTCACTGGGAGTTCAATCGGAGATTAAATAAGTGAAATAAATACTATGTTGCTCTATTCCATATTATACATATTTTTCCTTATTTCTAAAGGGATTTCATCATATCAATGCACCAGAAATTAGCGACCTAGCAACAAGAAACAATTCGGCGATTCATTAAAACGTCCGTGGATAATGAATAAATAATATCGTTGGATACAAAAAATAGTTTTAAATATGAAATCACAATTTATATAAGAAAGATTAATGTTAGTTTTTTTTTTTAATATAAAAAGTACCATCTTTAGTAATTAAACTATTTTAATAACAATTTAACACCACACTCGCAGAGTAGAATCTGTTGATTCTTGCAAAATGCTATTCCGTTCATATAGCTGTATACACGGTCGCCTGTAGATTCCGAAGGATAGCACATTCGGGACGGTTTACTTGAATGCCAATTTATGAACTATTTCTCAAGATAGAAAGTCCCCTAGACGCCGAATTGATAACGCACATATGAAATTCATTTACTCGCTCTGATGCAATATTACCTGTACAGACGGGTGGTTTTTTTTAGCACCGAGTTCGAATGGCGCGCTGTTTAAAGAGGAGTAAAGTTATGATGCAAGTTTGTTTTATTTTCTATATCTATATCATAAACGGATTGCAATCTTTGGAGCACAGACGTCAGGTGGGAATGCTGTCCTCGTTCTACCGGTATTTCAATGGAAGATGCTCTGAGGAACTAGCGTCATTGATACATTCGGCACCGGTGCACATTCGGGAAACACGCCTAACGCGCGCCCAACATTTTTACACGGTTGACATTTACAACATGAGAACGTGTCACTTCTGTGACTCGTTCTTCTGTTCAACAGATCAGCTGTGAAAAGATTTGCCGGCTTCTGTGCCTCCTTCTTACAATATGGGTCTCTTCAAGTCCCAGGTTCACTACTTCCCATCCTCTAAAACAGTGGTCCCCAACCCCCGGGCCGCGCAAGAGCCTGCTTAAAAAATTGTCAACAAACCAGGCGAATCTAGCATACCTGCGAGAGAAGAAGATCAACTGCTGGAAATTGCAAAAGACGGCAGCCTTAAAACTACGTTTGAGACAACAACTCTGCTGGTGTTCTGGATTAAAGTCATGGCGGAATACCCTGAGAATGCCACCACAGCACTTAAATCCTTCTGGCCATTTCCGATATCCTATCTGTGTGAAACAGGGTCTTCTGCAGTGATACCAACCAAAACAAAACAACGGAATAAACTGGACATAAGCAACACATTTCGGGTGTCATTATCTCCTATTAACCTCAGATAGAACTATTTCTTTGCAAAGAAACAAGCTCTTGAAGATTATTCTTGTAAGTTAAAAAGTTAAATCTCTTTAGATTCATTTTTCGGTGTAACTGTATTTTATTTTGAAGGCATGTTTAAACACGATTAAATTAAAATTATTATATCAATCAACTCGCTTGGGGACCACTGATCTAAAATATTAACTTTTTTTTTTAAATTATTAATTATTTAAAATTATAATTAAAAATTGAATTATTTAGACTTTTATAAAAAGTCAATAGATGTCTCATATAAATGAAAAGTCGGATGTAAATCCGAGACACTGTTTAAGTTTGCAATTGAGTTCGGGTAGAACTTTGTAAACATCATAAAATTAGTTGCCAATAATATGAGATTAAAGATGGAAGATAATATTCACAAATCTTGAATTTTAGATATGATATCGATGAAGATGACACAAATTGAACTTGTCTCATTAGCTAAGTCGGTTGAGCGTTGCCCCGGATAGGCAGAGGACCTGGGTTCGAGTCCCAGATGCGACTGAAATATTTTTAGTTTCTGTCCTTTTGTCCGGTTTCATCTTTCATTTAGGTTATGTTAATATTATCTTCTTCAATGATTAAAATAATAACATTCAATGTGTCCCCCCCCTCCCTCGTCGGGCCGCGGTTAAATTATCAAACGTTGACCGGTTCGCGGTTACAATAAGGTTGGGGACCACTGCTCTAAAAGACCCTCCACACAGCATCAGACATAGGCCTTCGTGGAAATTATTTCCCTCAAGGCCTCCTGTGTGGAGTTACCATATAAAAAAATATATGTATACTCGTATACATATCGCGTGAAGCTATGAATTTAATGAATATTTTTGAAATGTGGCTTTCATAATGTTATAATATAATATTACTTCACTATTATTAGCATATTAAGCTGATAAAATAATTAAGTAAGATGAAATGATGTATGAATATTTGTATAAAATTTAAATACATTTATTTTATGAAATCATAATACTTTTTCGCACCATTCGAAATTATTATTTATCATTGCTAAATTTAGACTGACGAATCTACATACAAACGGGGGAGGGAGATATTTTTTCCAAGATCAGTACAAATTGGGTGGGTGATGTTTTATGGATAGGCTTTATTTTTTACAGCTCTGAAATCATACTCTAATATTGTCGTTCTCCTTTTCTGGTGGCTTCTCCCATCGGAGGTAGCCAATCATCAAGACAATATTAAATATGTAAGGTTTTCATTAGAGGTCTATGTCGGATAGTAAATTATCAAATAAGATCTTTTTCAGCATAGAAATCGTATGCAGAACTATTTATATAGGTGTTGTAATATTTACTACAATATTATCGATATGACAAATTTAAAATAAACCTGTCCTATTTTGGGTTTCTACAGCAAGTTAAGAGGAACGGCTGCGCTGCCTATTTTATACATAACTTAATTTTTTTTTATTTGAGGTCAAAATACCCATCCAAACTGAATGATTTTTTTTTTTTTTTAAATTAAAGGTTTAGTAAATATCTAGTACGGATGAGAAGTATTTTATTTATTTTGGTTTTAAATTACGAAGTATATGCCATGAATTTTTTTTTCATAATTTTTACCGTATTTAAAAAAAAATCATCTTATGTAAATAAAAATACAAAAACGAAGCATTTAAAAAAAAAATTATGTTATGTACGGCAAATTTGTGTTCCAATGTAAATTGAGCGTTTTTAATTTAATTTAAATTTCACCATAATGCTCATTTTAATATTTAAAAAAAAAAATTATATTACATTATATTTTCAAAGCAGATGGGGTAAAACTTTTAAATCACCGTTAGCCCCCAAATAATTGTCAAAGGTGCCTCTAAAATCGCGAAAAATCAATCCCTTTAATGGCCTATATTTCGTAATGTAAAACAAAAATAAATAAATTACTTAACAATTTTTATCAAAAAATATAGTAAATAGTTTTTGATAAAAAAAAAGTTCATTAGCTTTAGGTGAATATTTTAGCCTCAAATCCAAAATTAAGTTTTGTATAAAACTCTTAAGTTCTGCAAGCATTTTAGTTTATTTTTATTTTTATTATTGTGACAGCTGTTCGGCGGCCAAGGCCATTTTCAAACTGTGGTTAGGCCACGTTGAGACGATTTATTTATGTGATTCTATTTAACTCCACCCAAATAATTTTTTTATGGTGAAACCGATTTACTGAGAAACCAAATGTGATAATGAAGTCTCCATTCTGTGAGGTTTGAAATCTGTTTTTCCCGCAAAAAAGGCTTTCTTTCTCCTTTAAATTGTTAATTATTGTCAATAAAATATTTGACGGCCTCCATGGTCGAGGGGTAAGGCTCTCTGCTACGAATCCGAAGGTCGCGGGTTCAAATCCCGGCGTGCGCAAGTAATTTTTATTTAATTAATTTGTGTTGTTTCACAATTAATTCATTTAAAAATAATATATAGTATATTTGCGCACGTTCCAGAGTGGAAGATACTCCCATTATCGCCCTGGCGAAAGACCACCATTCAGAATTGAAACGTTGCTTGAAATGGGTTTTAGCCGTGTTTGGTGACCAGATCTGAATAGCCAGGTATTTCCCCTTTTCCCCACCTTCCTCTGCCCTTCTCCTTCCCCACCCCAATACCCTCAGCCTCACAACATTCCCCAATTAGGAATGCCATAGTCTCACTGGCTCCAGACGGTTGGTAGCAGTTTGGGACTCTTGTGTGGTATTCATATAAAAAAAAAATAAAAAAAATGGGGAAATATGAATAAATACTGAATTATTATTAGTACTAGTCAAAGGATTCCATTTTATTTTTCTGTCTTCATTATTATCTCTTTTTTATTGTACTTCTTTTTAACCTACGGTATTTACGTACTGTGCTTAACGTTTTGTGAAATTAATTTATTCTACATTCTACGTACATAAAATACCCCATTTGATGAAAATTCTTTTCTTTTCTTAATTTATCTGGGCTTGTTCTAACCATAGAAATAATGATAATGACTTCCCGTTGGGAATAAAAAGAGTTGACGTCGTTATAATCTATTTTCCTCTAGTTTCGGCAGGGGTTCAATAACTATCATAACCCGCTGTAGAATTTTGTAATTAAAAAAAAAGAGACACTGCATAAGAGCTTATTTGCACAGGGTGGTTGAACAGCTCGCTTTCCGAACCGAGCGGTTTCGTGTGAATAAAAGTACCTGTGGATCTCCATACACCTCGGCAACCGTGCGGTTTAAACCGCGCGGTTCAACCACCCTGTGTGAATAAGCACTAAGGGTTTCAGTCCTCTGGAGCCAGTGTAATATTGTGAGTTGTAAGGATGAATGAAATGGAAAATAATTCTTGGTATTAACGTGATGTATTCGTATTTATTATTGAAGTGACCGATTTCTTAATAACACAAGGAGTGAGTAATTCTAGTACATATATGTAAAAAAAAATTTAATAGTATTCACCCACTAACTGCACATTTTCATAGATAAATAATGTTAATATTATATTTTTACGGGTTTATTTTGCTAATTGCAATGTTCACCCAGGGAATTTTGCATCAAATGACCCCACATAGTTGTTATCCCGTCGATGATGATGTCGATTGGATCTATTTCAAAATTTTCATAATCATTTAATTAATTGTTGCAATAACTGTATAAAATAAAACTTGCGTATCCGGAATCGACGTTTGTATTTATATAACAACTAGATCTCATCAAACACGGTCGCAAATAACAACAAACACATCTGTCGGTACCGTACTCGGGTATATAATGGAGTAACTCTGACAGCCACGGACAATTTCGCACACGGCTAATTTATTACGCAGGCTGGGTTTACTCGACGGAATATCTAAATAATTATTCATTAGAAGTCCGATTCAGGACAGTTTCCTTATTAATTGCCCTTTTTGTTTATTTTATTTTAGAATTTCGGTACCTACCTATAAACTGACATGATATTATTGTGTTTATAACATATCAATGATGTTTATATTACCAGTATAAACTAGCCATGTTTCAAACCGACTCTACCTTCTTAATAATCGTGTTTCTAGTTTCCAATATAGTTAAATGATGTTGTCTATTGTCTTATACTTAGTTACCGAATGTAGGATCTTGTATTAGCTATTGTAAATAAGTTCCTTCCCCATTTTCACAGAATACTCTTCTGGGTAGCATTTGAGATCAGCTGCCTCCGGTGGACCAGCAAATTTTGTACCTACATTTAGTGTGAACATAAAAAAAATCGTGTCGGGGTAAAATTATATCATATTTGTAAAAAACTTTGTGGCTCGCCATAATTTACAATTAAAAACACATAAATTTGTTGTAGACCACTTTTATTTTATTAAAACTCTACCGGTTTCGGAAGCACCCTTCCTTCATCAGGAGAATATTAAAACTAACTTATGATATAGAATATTGACAAGACATAAATTTTAGGTGTTGGAGTGGGGGGTAAGCAAATGGGTAGGGGTAATTGTAGGATTTCCGGGAAGAACAGAGCGATTTATTGGAAACATATTAAGAATGGGACTAAAAGATAAGTTAATTTGGTTATTTAAAATACTAGCATTATTATTCAGGGATTTTCTAATTTCGAGTGCTTCTAAGTCATCCAATTTTTTGGTTTTATTGTTACGGTGAAGAATTGTAACCCCTGTGTCCTTGTTAAAAGTGTGATCTTTGGAAATTAGATGATTGGCAAATTCTGAGAAGTTATTATTATTTAAGCATCTTAAATGTTCTGTGACTCTAATATTTATATTTCTAGTTGTTTTACCTATGTAGAACGATAAAAATCCCTGAATAACAATGCTATTATTTTAAAATTAACTTATCTTTTAGTCCCATTGTTAATATTTTTTCAATAAATCGCTCTGTTCTTCCCGGAAATCCTACAATTACCCCTACCCATTTGCTTACCCCCCACTCCAACACCTAAAATTTATATGTCTTGTCAATATTCTATATCAAAAGTTAGTTTTAATATTCTCCTGATGAAGGAAGGGTGCTTCCGAAACCGGTAGAGTTTTAATACAATAAAAGTGGTCTACAACAAATTTATGTGTTTTTTATTGTAAAATTATATCTGCGGAAACTTCACTTACCTAAATTTTTACGTTTCTATTTTTATTTTGCGTATTGTTAGTACGTGAAATTTTGACCCCTGATATTTCCGCCTGTGTATTTAAAAAAATATTAACTCCACACAGGAGGTTCTATAGGGAAAAAAATCCTTATGGCTTATTTCATCTTTGAGGAAGCTGATTGGAGAGTATTTTTCAGGAAAGTAGGAAGAGAACCTGGATCTTGACGAGATAATGTTCATTATGTAATTCGGAAATTGCGTTGTTTCTCTTGATGAATAAAACTCAGATTACAACAAATACCTGGTTAAATAACAGGATACACGAAATCTCAGTAAAATGGATTTAAAGGGCCAGGACGGCCTCCATAGGGGTAAGGCTCTCGACCACGAATCCGAAGGTCGCGGGTTCAAATCCCGGCGTGCGCATGTAAACTTTATTTAATTAATATGTGCTGTTTCACAATTAATTCATTTAAAATATTACATAGTGTATTTGCGCACGTTCCAGAGTGTAAGATACTCTCAGTATCGCCCTGGTGAAGACCACCATACAGAATTGAATCGTTGCTTGAAATGGCTTTAAGCCGTGTTTGGTGATCAGATCTGAATAGCCAGGTATTTCCCCACCTTCCTCTTCCCCTTCTCCTTCCCCTCCTCAATACCTTCAACCTCGCGACATTCCTCAATTGTAGATGCCATACTCTCACTGGCTCCAGACGGTCTGGAGCAGTTGGGACTCTTGTGCGGTATTCATATTTAAAAAAGAGGCTAAGCTCCTTCAGATTCAATGGTAACAATCTGTCTGACCTTGAGAGGTTCTCGGACATCACTGTCTTGCCGACAGTGTCATCTATGTGAAACAGTCGAAACTAAGATATTACAGTTTTATCACTCTTTTAATCCTTGGATTAAATCAAAGCTAGATTGAACTGATTCCGAAAACACAAATTTTTGAGTCAGAATCATGAAATATTATGCTTTGCCTCCTTTGATTTAAAACAATACATAAATAAGTACGGGTTGCATACTTTTCTCTCAGTGTATCCATTAAGCTTCTACGTGCTATCGTCTTCTGTTGACTGAGGTTCTGTTAATTCTGTCTAGTCTCTGGAGTCTGGAGTATTACGCTCCATTTGCCAAACTTGAAAGTTGAGAAAACTATTGCAGACAGAACTCAAAACTCACAGCAAACAACGAATTAACTATCAAGGGACCATACTTCAATGTTGTGTTCCTTGATAATCTGTACTTATGGAAGATACCTGCATAAACGACCTAGACACCTCAAGAACGTATATTTATTTATAAAGAGTTACTTTGCATACTTGTACCTACCTAGCTCTAATGTAGTCTGATGTATTAGATATAATTAATTAATTTATTTAATTTAACGAAGTACATTGACTAATCAATAACAATGAACGAATCCGGTGGTTCAGAGGTAGATAAGTGGTCAAGCCAATTTTAAAGAGTAGCGTCTTTATTAAAGGAGATCCATCAAATGGAGAGCGAGAGTGCATTGATGGACCATAGTCAAGAAATAACCCTTATTTGATCATCGAAGAAGACAATATTAACCAATTCTAAATGAAACACGAAACCGAAAAAATCACAGAATATAAAAAGGTATCGGTCGCATCTGGGAATCGAACCCAGGACTCCTCTCTTACCAGGACACCGAACCCAGGACCACTCTACCACTGAGCTAATGAGACCAGTTCACTTAACGGCATCTTCATCGATATCATACCTCAACGTCAAGACTTGTCATTATTATTCTCAATTAGATTCCCAGGTGCGACGGATACTTTCTTATTTTCTTTGTTTTTTTTTTTCAGTTTCGCGTTTCTTTTAGGATTGGTAAATATGATCTTCTTCAATGATTAAATATTACAATAAGGTTTATAAGCTTCAATTAGTTATTATAATTACATTGAATAAATAACCCGTCTAGTGGTATTCTACGATTCTACTATAATCGACAAGATTGTTTGAGTTTAAACTAAGCGGCCTTTGACGATTTAACTCTTCGATTTTAAACAAAAGGGTCTAATATCAAAATTATTTTTTTGTTTTACTCGACTGTCATTTCTTTAACTAAAAATGTATTAATTACAAACTTTTTGAAGGACGTACTAAAGTGATAAGTTTCAGGAATGTTCAATTGAAAGCAACACTGCGGCCACTGTATGACTATTGTTTTTTTAATCATCAACACCTATTAGTAAAACGTGACAACGAATTAAACATGACACCAGATACCAGACAGAAAGCCATATAAATAATAACCTCCCGATCATAACACGTGTAGAAAAAAAAAACAATGCTCCCGATGCGTCACAATTAAACATATGAACGGATGAGAAATGAATGCAGCACATTAACAAATTTACACAAACGTCAGGTGTAAAGTTTCAAATAGTTAATTGTATAAAATTTTCAGTAAACACAATGGCCAACTGGAGAAAAAAGCTAATAAATACTGCATGTCTTTCATATTTATAAATATCTATTACAAAATTTTGCAATCTCCATGTCACAGTGGTCAGATTGCTGAATCACATCTTGAGAATTTATATTATTCTCATATCAAATCGTTGTGCTACAATACTCATATCGCATGCTGATTATGGCGTACAACGTGAATTTACCACTTATCGAATACTTAAGGATGGTTTGTTTTGTTGTTATTGTTTGGGCGTACCTAATTACCTAACAATAATTATAACTGTGGTGAACGTACGTCCAAGTGCATTTATTTTTTTGAATTTACTTGGAATTTTATAACGGAATATTATAAGTACATAGAGTTTTTAAACCATACATTTTAGAACCTTTAACAGTACATTAAATAAACAATTAAAACAATATTAAAACATAAATCATTAAATTTATTTTTTATAACTTATTGAAGTTTGTAAACCTCATTGAAATATTTAATCATCGAAGAAGATAATATTAACACATCCCAAATGAACCACGAAACCGAAAAAACGACAGAAAATGAAAAGATTTCAGTCGCATCTGGGACTCGAACCCAGAACCTCTACCTATCCGGGGTAACCGCTTAACCAACTTAGCTAATGAGATCAGTTCAATTTACGCCATCTACACCGATATCATACGATTATCGATTATCCTCCATTTTTAAATCCCATATTATTGGCTGATATTCCTTATGATGATCGCAAAGTTCTACCCGAACACAATTGCAATCGGAGCTAATGAGAGCTAAGTTGGTAAAGCGATTACCCCGGATAGGTAGAGGTCCTGGGTTCGAGTCCCAGATGCGACTGAAATATTTTTATTTTCTGTTGTTTTTTTCGGTTTCGTGGTTCATTTGGGATGTGTTAATATTATCTTCTTCAATGATAAATCATTAAAGCTACATTATCCACGCTAAAATAATTAATTGTTACGATTCATCAAAGTGCCGATAGATGACGCTTTATTTTATAAATTGAGTCAGCAAATATATCAACAATACATTCACTTGTTGTCCAGATCATGCATCCTATTGGTTAGTGGTTGTGCATGTGTTGCAGAAAAACGTTTTTTGTCTTATGTTCCTCGTTGGTACGTGGAAGGGACAATCGAATATGATACATACAGCATCACTTAGGGAAGTATATAAGCGAATGAATGGTTGTCTCGTTCTTTTTAATACCATAGCTTCATACTTGTAACATTGCAACACTAATAATTATACCGAACCTGTAATATACGAGTTTAATTCCCCTCCATACAACCCCGATACACATTAAATATGGCACGCCACAATACCACAGGCTTGGTCATCACAATAACAATAGTGTCTTGGAGACCTTTGAAGTTTCAATGAAAAAAAATACTACCCTCACCTAATAATGTCAATTATTTCCGTACTTGTTTAATTTAAGTTAGTTTTAAGAACGCTAGTGAATTACACTTATGTGTCGAAACCGATAGAAAATAAATAAAATTAAGTAACAAATATACATAGTGGATAAAACTCTTCAAAACAAAACGTCTAAAAATTGTTACATAAATGTCCAAGAAATACAAAAAAGGAGATCTCTCAAAGAGCACTAAAACTCGGGTAAAGCTGTGTGGTAAATCTTGTTTTAAAATATATTACTAAAAATGTACCCCTATATTTCCGCTGTTACTCATATATGATGTTATTTTGTTTCAGGGATGATTATTTCCATTCCTTTCCTGCTGGCCACATTCCTGGTGTACGCCATCATCCCTGAGTTGAGAAACCTTCATGGGAAGGCTCTTATGTGCTACGTTTCCGGTCTGATGGTGGCCTATGGCTTCCTTGCCTTCATTCAGATTAACAATCGCGAGGGTTCAGGAAATACCCTCTCACATTTTTCCTGCCTTTTCATAGGTAAGACTTTTATTTTTGTTGGAATACCGCAAGGTTCTCCTTTGGGTCCATTTTTTCTTTGTTTTTAAAAAATGTAAAATAATAACCGTTCTACGGATTATTTTGTTATTATATAATAATTGATTCAATCAACAAATATTATACCTATAATAAGAGAAGAAATGAAGTGCGAATCTACTTCTTTTTGGAATATACGTATAGAAATTAACCTTACTATTTTTTTAGGTATATTCGTTTCCCAGTGTGAGCGCGTAACAAGCGCAACTGCATGAATGTTGGTCTTCAAGTTATTACTGCAGAACTCTACATATTCTTTAAATACCTATACCTTATACCCAAGAACTGTACCTGCTTTTTAAAGAATACTGTCTTTTCGAAATGATTCAGCTTATTTGTGGTAATCTTCTAAAGTATTAAATAGACCACGTATTTGCCAGTTAACTAGCCGTTAACTTTGAAGCGTTGATAATCCGAAATAAACCCATCAGGGCTATATAGGATTTTTATAGGTAAGTTTACGTGTTTTAAAGCTTATGGGTACGTTTAATTGACCTAATCAAAACCTCCGGGATTATCTTCTTCCGTCGGGTCACAAAAACTTAATATAGAAAACGGGGTATTCGGTTAAGCATTGTTATAGTGATACTCGTAAAGTTTTTATTCCGCAAACGATAAGCTCACAGCAAAATCGCTTTTAATGAAAACCAAATGAGAAAGCTGTGAATATAATGGCAGTCATATTTCCAAGCTTACCCGTAAACGAATTTAAATAGGAAATTTACTTCGTTTCGTTTTCAGAGTAAGATAATGGCGTTATAAATAACCTATTGTTACGTCTCTTGTCTGTGGAGCGATGGCTGGCGAGATGAAATGTTCTTAGAGCTCAGTGAAAGCCTCCGTGTTTTTTTCCCAGCGGGTAATATGGCATTCAGTTGTTAAAAAAACATTAAGAATTTTCGTATATATTCTATTAAAAATGTCAACAACTGTCAATAGTTTGTCCAACTTCCTACATAACTTTACCGTCAAGGTATCATCACGGCATTTAAACGGAAGGACAGATAGAGGGAATGGAACGTCTCACTTTGCTATCTTGGCGCACACTAGTTACTTTATCCAAATCATACATACTCGTATGTACTTCATCATGTGCTACATCCCAGGGAGGGATTTGGCCTCCTCTGCACTCTGGGTCGCTTTCACTGGAGCACCCACTTGGTCATGATTTTCGGTCTCTTCTCATCTGACAGTCTTTCTATACTTCCATCGTAGTCTTTTTGGATCTACAGAAACTTCTTAATATCATTCTCACTTTCCTGTTATTCCGACCTATTGACATCACCTGACTCGATGATTTTGTTCTCTTGATCTTCAGGTATCCCCATGGGACATCCTCGATTACTGCTAATTCTATTCACTTTCAGTCAAACTCCTCATTCTCCATCCATTCGTTCCCCATGCACAAATCTCCTAAGCGTCTATTGTCAGTCTCGTTCGTCAGACTTACATCGACCTAGAATTTTATTAAAAACTCCTCAGGATCAAATTTCTACTGCAGTCAGTGTACTTTCCCACTTCTGACTTTAAGCCATACATTTTTTTTCATTTCGGAGTGTTTGGTCGCCTTAATTAACCTAATATATTATTAATAAGTTACAGACGCCTTCGTTATTTATATTTATCAGTTCGGTCACACAGTCTAATCACATCTCTATTAGTATGGTAACCATTATATGATTACACATGGAGCGCATTCCGCAAACAAATATGCAAAGAATTCACCTTGAATTCACGCAGGTAATTATATTTCATGGGGAAACTGGTTGGTTAAAGTCTCGATATTACATTTGGTAAGAACAAGGCCAAAATCATTACAGATCAGCTAATAATAATAATAGTTCTTTATTCCAGAAGGTATGCAGGGGTAGTGCAATGTAATACGTTCCAGAAATGTACATAATACAAACAAAAAAATAACCTAAAATAAGAGGAAGAAAAAACAACATGAATAACATTGAACAATTAGTTAAAATTTTGCCAAAACTAAAAAAAAATACTAACAAATCGAAAAATTATTTTTTTTCACACTAATCCAAACACAAAATGCTCACCAGACGTCATATGTTCCAAATGCAATGGTATCAACATGGTTTGGTGAGCTGATTTTTTATTCGCTTTTAAATAATGATTTATAAATTCTCCCTATAATTATATATAATGAATGTTATATATTTAGAATCGGTGTTTGCTGATCTATATGAATATATATTTTTAAAGTCATCGTATTTTTCACCGGTGTTGACCATTCTGGACGAATAAGGACGATTTTAGGCATAATTTGGTACCATTCGACAATTTTTAACATTTTTTGACGTTATTTGATGTTTTTTGACACTTCGGGACGACTTAGGACGATATTGGGTTTAATTTAGTATCATTTGACAATGTTTGACTGTTTTTGACGTTTTTTATGGTTTTCGACGTTTTTTGACGATTTAAGGCTTAAATTGTTATCATTTGACAATTTTTGACGGTTTTTCACGTTTTTTATGGTTTTTAACGTTTTTGACCATTCTGGACAACTTAGGACGATTTTGGGCTTAATTTAGTATCATTCGACAATTTTTGACGTTTTTCAATGTTTTTTGACCATTCTGGACGACTTAGTACAATTTTAGGCTTAAATTGTTAACATTTGACCTGCCTGGTTACAATGGTTACCTACTCATATCCCGAATGCATATCCCACAATCCAAAGATTTCATTATAGAGTTGAAACATATACCTAGATACTTAAATAATTTAAATTCCTCTTGAATTGTTCTGGCCTAGGCCAGTGGAATTTATTTTCGTATGCCTACCTATTATTATTTGTATGGCAGCACTAACATATTTTGACAGGTCGCATCGTAAAGTGTCTGAAATAAGTAGTGATTCATTTTGGATGGAGTGTTTGTGTTCGCCGTAAAATTCCAGCGTTTGTAGACGAAATAACAATGAATTCCAATAAACGAGTTATTTCTGTGTTGGATATTTTTATTTCAAATGAGGGCATTGTTATATGTTAAGAAAATAACCTCTATTGCTGTTACATGCGTCATTACTTACTTAGGCCCCATATTTCATTTGATCTTTAAGACCCAGCAACATGATATGATATATGTTGGATTCAAAATGCACGTATGGGATTTTTTCGAACTTGCTTTCGAGCAGTATTAATACTGACGGGTGTATTTTTAGGACGGAATTTGAATAGCCCGCTGTTTTAAAGTGTGGTAAAATTGTAATAAAATTTGGCTTTATTATATTATCTTTTTTTTACGGGAGTTCACTGCATATATGCACTTTAAATAAAACTCCCGCTGATCATGGGTATATATTTATTGAATTTAATGTAAATCAAATTTCATAATGTTATTATTAAGTTCTGCAAGTATTTTTAGTTTTTATTATTGCGACTGATGTTTCGGCGTTTAAGGCCATTTTCAAACTGCGGTTAATCCACATTAATCTATATGATCCACGACTTATCTACATGATTTTATTTTCTCCCACCCCATTCTAATTTGGACGGGTTTTTAAAAATAATGATTTATTATCGATACAACCGATTTAGTTAGAAAACAATTCAAGTTTTGAATTCTATGAGGTTTTGACATTTATAATGTGTTTCCTCGTATTTAAGTGATAATGTTTTCTTAATTGATTTATTTAAATGTATTGTATTGTTTTGATAATGTGAACATTCTGACAAGCGGTGAATATATAATTTTCCTTACTTTAATTGGAGATTCACGAATTAATCACAAAAAACAATTAATAGATCGTGGGTATCCTATAAACAATATTAACAATAAATCAATGCATCCCTAATACTCGTGGTAGGGGGGAAATGTAGGAGGGTTGGGAGGAGATAAGGAGGAAGGCTAATAGTGTCTGGATTAACAGATAATCAGTGGAAAGCAGTCCATAAAGGCTGAAAAGCTGTGCCGACCGTAAGAAAATGGCTCGAAAACTTTTGTAATGATACAATGGGTGTTTAATTAGAAACTTTAGAAATTAACAAAAAATTGAATCTAAAATTAATTTAGTAAACAAGATAATAGCTCCCTGTAAATCACCTTTGCTAACCATGTTTCCTATTAACTTTGACTCCTCTCACCGCCCACCCCCCTCCAAATCACCACTCCCACTACCCTCACCTAATGGTGCTTAATTTTTGTTTCTGTACTTGTTCAATTTAAGTTAGTTTTAAGAACGCTAGTGAATGAAACGGATGTGTCGAAACCGGTAGCAAATTGAATAACTCAAAAATAGCAAAAGTACGTAGTAAATAAAACTTCCAAACAAAAAGATACAATGGGTATTTAAAGAAATACTATGAGACTTAGAGTATGATATAATAATATAGGTAAACAACTTTTACTCATATCTCAACCTTATCACAACGTCCACAATCGTCAACAGAAGATAATAAAAAAACGACCCTTTTTAAAGCCGCCAAAATATTGAATATGTAATTATATTTGAAAAGACTCCAGCTAACCCGCGGCCATGGAGTAACGCACGCCACTGCAGATAATGACACTGGGGGAAAGAGTATGTACCTATGTGAATTTATAATTTCACCCTTGCATATAGTAAAGGGTTTTTATAAAGTTTCCTTAAAGTTACCCCTCCGTCCTAACCTAATAACATCAGAGTGTCAGATACTGTCAAATTCCCCCCACAGAAGCGGAACGTTGCTTGAAGCGGCTTTAGCCGTGTTTTTTGATCTTTAGTCTAAATAACTAGGTAGGTACTTTCTAACCCACCTCTTCCCATATATGGTATTTCCCCTTTCCGCTTCCTTCAGCCTCGCATTCCGCTATATGTAGTCTCACTGGCTCCAAAAAAAGAGAATCTGTCAAATAATTCCTGGTTCAGTCAGTCGCAGTGGTTTCATGCATTGTTAAAACGTTTATGGGAGGCAGTTTCGCTTACCTGTACACATACGGATGTAATTATTTATGAGCTGTTCAAAGTGTTCACACTTGGACATGTTAGTATCGACATATTTACATAATAAAACACGGTAGTACAGATACACTTTGAAACAAAGTTATGAAAATAGTATTTTCAAATTCAAATTGTTTTATTACCATATAACGAGCGCCCAAATTCTTTGTAAAAATATTAGGATTTCTTTCAATCGACTATTTAATTGAAAATCCAACCCTGCTACTGTAACATAAATCTGTTATTCTGTCGATTTTAATGTCTTCGAGTTCTCTTCTTCTTCAAATAATGTATTGTGGATATTTTAAACAAATTTTTATTGATTAATTATTTTTATTGAGATTTAAAAACCTCATTTTAATATTAAGAACTTTGTAATTTTTATAAAGATAGCTGCCAATAATATGGGATTAAAAATGGAGAATAATATTGACAAAATCTTGAACTTGAGATATGATATCGATGCAGATGACACAAATTGAACTGGTCTCATTAGCTAAGTTGGTTAAGCGGTTGCCCCGGATAGGCAGAGGTCCTGGGTTCCAGTCCCAGATGCGACTGAAATCTTTTTATTTTCTGTCGTATTTTTCCGTTTTCATATTTCATGTAGGTTATTTAAATATCATTTTCTACAATGATTAAATTTTAAACAGACTTCTATTATTTACTTATGCAACGCCTTCTAATCATATATAATGTACCGGCGACACGTAACTTATGCCAATTGTATATTTGCTTTCTTTCGCCACCTCTTCTGTAAAGCATTAGCTTCTTACATAATTTTGTAATTTTTTTTAATGTTTCTGTGAACTTATCTTTTCTCAGTTGTAACATTTTTTATTTTCCTATTTTCACTGTACAGTTTCACCATATATACTAAACATCACTTATTTACAATACGTAATTAAAAAAATTATTATTTTCATATTTCTATATATTTTTCTTTCCTTAGATGAAACATTTTTTTTTAAATTTTTCTATTTACCTTCTTTATATATTTTTTTACTATACAGTTTTATATTAACGGGAATTTCTTTCCTAAGTACAAGCAACAGCTTCCATTGGGAAAGATTATGTATTTCACTAAATTGTATATCCCACAAATCTATTGTTCATGCAGAATGTGTAACAAACAATGTAACTTAATACATGGGATGTATTTAATTACCCGGTACATACGTAGGTATACATTATGCTTTGAAAAATATGCTCTCCTTCTTCTTTATTCTAACGATGTAGGACACTTATTTACATGTATAAAAATACAAAGTTACATACCTGCAAACGTACATATACAAATACCAACATCTGAAGGGTATATAAGGGTGCAAGGGTACAGTTAAAAAATTACAAACATTTTTAATGATTTAAGAGGAATAATTCTATTAACCGTCCTACCGATACGAACGTACGTGATACGTCCGCTATATTATCGCCCTAACGCAACAAGCCGTATCCCGTACGTTCATGCACAAAAAATCCACAAAACATTCGTATACGTCAAGTTTATTCCTGCGTCATCTCGTTTAGTATTTCGAGGTTAGCCGAAGCTAACGGATGTGTTCGGGTATTTTCGTCTCTCCCATACAAGTAGGTATATTGTAAACACGTATTGTTATTGCGAAATCTAATGAAAAAAACGATGTTTTTTTACCTACTTTTTGAATAATAACCCATAAGACGGGCAGTTAATATTTTGGAGAAATACTTACGTATTGCATGAAATTAATTTTGATTACTGCAACATTTAAGACGTCGGTGTGTACACTTTAATATTTCTTTCGTGGGACCCTGTACAAAAATTACGAATGTATGGAGCTACATAATATGTCATTTCTAAGCACAATGAACCGTGTGCAATGATTAAATAAATAATCTGTATTAGTACAGTGGCGTAGCGATAAGCTATCGGCAACGGGCAATCTTGACCGCTGTACCAAACAGATTTCTTTTCCCGAGGGAATATGGTTACCGGCAAGAGTCCCTCTCTATCTTACCGGCTTCCTTCTATGTATACGTATAAATTTATATATTATGTTGTTTTTACACTTTTTATTTTTATTTTTCTCTTGTGAAGTTTATATTTAGTTGATGGATCGTATTTGACAATATTTTTTTAAATATAAAAAAAAATCTTTTTAACTATATCGTTTTAGTAATGACCTAAATAAATCACGTTATTTTTTCGCAAAATTTGCATTATTTTTCAACAAAAGATCGTTAATTTTCACCCATTATTAATAGTTTTACTTTTTTTTTACAAATTATGTTTATTTTCGTCATTAAAATCTATTAATAGGAATTTTTTTGTAATGTTTTTGAACGGATTGAAGTTATTGAATTAATGTGATCGTGGTAAATATTAAACATGTTTTTACGTATTTTAGTATATTACAACATTGAACACTGCACCTCCGGCATTTTTTTCCCGTTATACCATATTTCTAATCGGGATTGCTGTCGTAATAATTAAGGTTAATAAAAATAGTGAGTCTCATATGAGTATGAATTCATATATTCCTGACTATGACAGCATTGCTGTCGAAACATGTAGAGATATTTATGTATTTTTAAAAAGTGGTGTAAATAAAGTACATTTTTTAATTAATTAAATAATGAGTCTCGGTCAAAAATCATTATTTTTCCATTAACACTAGAAGACTAATCTTATTCACATCGACTAACACCGTGTTTGTTTTATGGTGTATCTCTAAAATGAATGTTCAATATATGACACCACCAGTCCCGCGGAGAATACATTTTACACATATGTGACAATAAGGAACTCCAGTGAAAATATAATGACTTTAAAAATTTATATTCATGTAGTGCAGCAAACACCGATTCTGAATATTTAACTTTCATTATGTATAATTTATACGTTGTAACGTAAATACTGACCCCGCTTATAAAGGCACCACTTCTATTGTCTACGACTAGATTTGAGAAAATGTCTATCCGACGGAAGAGGGGGCAGTGAAGACAAGATGGCGCCAGACGTGACTTGACAGGACGGACAGAGCCGGGAGTTTTTTGGAAAGGGAGTTAAATGTTTAATTTGTGCTGTGATTAACATTCGCCAACGAACTTTTCAACACCATGTACCCAAAGTGGGTAGGATGGTCTCCTATAATTATGGATGGTGACTTGGAGTGACAAAAATACAACTGCGCGTGCAGGAGATACATTCCGCTTCCCGTGCTTCATACATCAATTTCAGCGATGAATCCTGAGAGATAGAGTAGAGCATTCAAACATACTAAAGGGACATGTTGCAACGTAGAATTTATAAATTGTTATTTAAAAGTGAATAAAAAAATCAGCTCATCAAAACACCGTGTTATGTTGGTACCAGTGCATTTGGAACATCTGACGTCACGCGAGCACTTTGTTTTTGGATTAGTGTGAAAAAATTAATTTTTCGATTTTTGTTGGTATTTTAAATACATGTATTTTTTTAGTTGTGGCAAAATTTTAACTTTAAGCTCTATAATTGTTCAATATAAACAGCTATTATTCATGAAAGAAATTAGAGTATTCATGATCAAACCACCAATACGGATATTATGATAATATTAATTGTCAATACGTTTAGTTATGGTTTACCATGAATATAATACACAATTATCTACGGTAAAGCTCATCTTTGTTTTGAAATTTGACATTCTAACCTCAAAACTAATCATAACCGACCGGATAGATTTGGAGCGTTTTGGCGGCCTTTGAAAAATTGAAACTTTGAAAATTATTTTAACCATGAAAACTAACTTTAGAAGAAAAAACGAAATATACTGGTATTTGTGTTTGAACGTCATTATTGATATAAAAAAATACCAAAAATGGACTGGAGTTCCTTATTGTATCAAAGATTAATAATTTTTATGTTTTATAAGGGAATGAAAAATTGAAAGTTAGTAATAGAGAACGAGATAAAAAAAGCTATAAAACCAATAATAATATAGGAACAAGCCTAAAAAACTCAAAAAGTAAAAATCCCAAACATAATAATAGTGGCATATATGAATTAAAATGTGGCCACGCCGACTGCAATGCTACCTATATAGGGCAGACGGGAAGGGCTTTCTCAACTAGATTCAAAGAACATATAAGATGTTATAAAAATAAAAGCACTTCTTCAAAATTCGCAGAACATCTTTTTGTAAATAATCACGTCCCGCTTCACAACAACAAACCAGATTAAATTTACTTGAACAATTAGAAATTAACAAACGAACTAACGACCCTAATATAACATTGATTAATAAAGTAAGGAAAATTATATACTCACCGCTTCTCAGTATGTTCACATTATCAAAACAATGCAACACATTTAAATAAATCAATTAAGAAAACATTGTCAGTTAAATACGACTAAAACACATTATAAATGTGAAAACCTCACAGAATTCAGAATTTTAATTGCTTTCTAACTAAATCGGTTTTACCGATAATAAATCATTACCCATCCATCCAAATTTTAAAGGAATGGGGCTAAATTAAATCATATAAATAAGTCGTCGCAATGTGGATAAACCACAGTTTGAAAATGGCCTTAAACCGCCGAAACAGCTGTCACAATAATAACAACTAAAAATACTTGCAGAACTTAATAATAACATTATAAAATTTGATTTACATTAAATTTAAAAAAAAATTAAATGGAGTTCTACAAATTAAACACAAAAACAATTAATGATTAACAAATTATAATATGATTAATCTTCTAGGGTAAAATAGATGTCCTTTAGCCTGCTCGTTGAAGGCCCGGCCTGGGGGCGACTGCCCTGTCAGCCAAGGCAGTTAATACGCTACTTTTATAAATCTTCATAAGGTCATGATCTTGGACTTGGCTGACGTAAGACGTGTAATGAATACGCAGCATAGGTAATGACAGGTAGATACATAATTAGTAATTATTACGAACGGATTATGCTCGCGTTGATGTCATTATACAATTACAAATTTCCCTTGGCAGTACTAAGAGCACCTATTATGATTCAAGTCCGAAGTGTGTCCAATAAGATCTACGATGTACACTGTATTGACAATTTATTATCATATTTTTACAGTGGTAGTAAAAATAATAAATTAATTAATTTTAAAAAGTATTTTTTTTTTTAAATTTTTTTTTTGGAAAATTAACAGCATATTCACAATATACAAATAAAAATAAAAACAATAAATCATGCCAATTATAAATTTTCCTCTGCTGATGATAAATGCTAAGAGTAAAGTGTGACAATATACTCGTACAGTTTTACATCAATTAGCTTTAGCTATGTCAGTCGGGGGAGGGGAGGGTGCAGGGGAACATAGGAGTGGGATAAAGGTAAAAAGAACTAGTGTAGATGGAAAGGCGGCTTAAGTTACCTAGTTTGAGAGCGGTTGTTTTATGGATTTTAATTAAATATAACGTATAGTTGAGTTAAAAATGTCAATGTGGTAATAATTTAAGTTAAATGAGTATGTAGATCTGTAGATAAAAGAGTTTTGTTTGGAATTGGTTTTACAATGAGGGATATAAAAAGTAAGTGCCTGGCTGCTGTTGCGATTCGGGATATGAAATAATAGGGCTATCAACTATGTGTACATAATCTTACTCACCAGCTGTTTTAGCCTAGAATATTTTGACATCTTTTCACTGACATCTTCACATGTTTTATTGTGTGTTGTTTTGACATTTGATGATTAAATATTTTTTTAAAAGTGGATATTTGTCTCGTTGTGAGTTTTTTTTAACCAATTGATTCCCAAAATTATCAATATTCCCGATTACCACAAAATGTCGTCATATTATCGACAGTTTTTGCGATTATTTTTTCAATATATTGACATAAAATATATTTGCGACATGTATTCATTGACAAAACAATCAAAATACTCAATAAGCAGTTTTACTTTAAGTAACACTGGGCATTTCCATTAAAGAACACGACTGTAGAGTATCCTATAAGTAAAACATAAATCTTTGCATGGCTCTACGGTAGATTATGTAAATTCGTGTGCCAACAAAATACGGGATAACTTATATGGTACAGATTATTTTAAGTCTTCCGTAACACAATCCAAACTTTCTGTCTTGCGCGGACGTATACGTTATATCTTTGTCGATATTTTTATTCAAAACAGTCTTCAAAATGTTAATTTCGTTTCGCGTCTGCCGTTAGAAGAGTTCCTTTTAGGAGAATAGTCTCTCCCCTCGCAGACTTGGGGAACCTTTGGGAAACGAACCTATTTGATATTTTAACTCACGTACGCAAGTCGCCAATAACTTCCTGCAGTACCTACATACTTAGTTTATATTTATTCGGATGGTCTATTCAGTGGTGCTTTCATTATTTCAAATTACTCCCACAGTGGGCGCAGCTACGTTACCAACGTTAATATCAATCAAACCAAATAAAATACATATTAAGAACGTAAGAACATAATATATCGGTTGCGCCATAAGTTTTTGCACTTTTGATATCGCTCTTGCGAAGAACGCGCCGTAAGTAGAACGCAAAATCTCGTTTCTTGGAAATTTTTTCTCCATCGATCACTTGACGAGGTAATAATGCGCTTTCTGTGTAAAAACAGTTTTCAAAGTAACGATTCCTACGTGAATTTTCGGCGAATGTTTCGTGTTCATTATCGATTACATAATATAAATTAGTATCCCACTGTTAAATTAAGAATTTAATTTAATAATTTTTAAAATTTATTTATTCATTTTATAAGTTTGGTATAGGGCTTGCATTTTTTCATTTTTTCAACTACGAAACTAGGTACATGCCCGTATTATGTTGTTAAAAATATTCAAAAACTAGTATCAGGTGAATTCATGACGCAGAAGTAAATGGCAGAAGAATTAATCAATCAATCCAAAAATTATACGAATAAAGCCTTATGAACACCCACCGTGAATAACATAATACCGACAGACTAATATATCAATATTAGGTAATATCACAAAAGAACAGGTGTGATACATAACTATTCCAGATGTTCATAAAGCTCAAGGGCTTAATACCTTTCAGGATAGAATTTTTTGGATGCGATTTAAACCCTCAATGCTTTGAATTATACGAGTATATGAAGGGGAAAATTAGAATTGCTTGCATTAATAACACATTAGATAATATTTTATATTTCGTGAGTAGTTACCTCTCTGACTATTTACGAAACAGTTTTCTGGGCATGTGCATGTCACGGACTTGAAAAAGACAAAATGTACAGCAGTTTTGCTAGAGAAATATGCTAATATTAATAGGATTGAAACATTGAGGCACCTTTAATGGCTTGAAATAAAAATAAATATATTATACATTTTAAGAAATAAGGTTTGAGGTATCATTAGAAATCCTTTCCTTCCAGAAATAATTACGCAGACAAATTCGTTAAAATTGCTATGAATGTATTGAATATCCACGCAAAAACTCTCAAGTAGTTATAATAAACAAACAGAATGATTTTACGAGCGAAATAAACACTGTAAACAGCAAAACTATAAGCAAGATAAACAATGGGTACAACTCTTTTCTAGTTATAGTTGGGCCCTAAAACTGCGCATGTAACGTCAGAAGCAGTGGTACCAACAGAATATGGTATTTTGATGGTACAGTTTTTAATTCATTTTTGCATAACGATTTATAAAATTTACATATAATTATTTATAATAAATTTTATAAATCGTATATATTATAAAAATAATATATTTTTTAAAGCCATAATATTTTTCACTGGAGTTCCTTATTATTGTGCAGTAAATATTTGAAAATGCAATTTTATTTTCATCTTCCGGTGACTGTTGCGGCCAACTGAATAAATGCGCATACTTTGGTGAAGAACTTCCTTACAAAATTCACGAAAAAAAATGTATTTTGATTAGAAATTTATCGCTTTTTAAAATTGTTTCTATTTTCTTTATATGGTTCGGTTTTCTTAGGATAGGCACAGGAACGCCACTGCTACATATATATCGAGAAGAGCCAACCAGCAACATCGGGATAAACATTTAAATTTGCTGCGAGGCATATTTCAGTATTTATGAAAATGTTTCTGTTATGACGCTTGCTCAATACTTAACACTCAAAACACAAACTTTATACTTTATTGGAAACAGTTGCCAACATGCGGCATTCCAGTCAGGATGTTAAAAGCAAAATTACAGTAGTTCTCTCATAAAATGTCAAAACAAACTTTTTCTTAAAGTCGCACGCGCTTACAGAATGTATTTTTAGTATTTATTTTCGATTTTTTCATCACGCATAAAGAAGATACCATTATTGGATTCCTTGAATCATCCTTTGGTGAGCTTCAGAAAAAGGAATCGCTTTTCGATGGAAATAAATATTCTTTTCCAATATTTAAGCATCAGTCCGCTTGATATACCAAAGTACCATTAAAAACACACACGAAGCTCCCAAAAATCCATTGCTTCAATGCACAAATTGTTCGTGAAATAACAAACGTTCAAAATATGATTTTTATTTTAAGAAATAGCTATAAAATTCAGACTTACACACCTTTCCACTTTGGCGTAGGAACTATTTTGTTAGATTCTCGCTTTAGATTGTTTGACCTAGGCAATATTAATATATACATAATATGTGGGAGATAGGTTTAGCTCTTCTGAATATAGATAGATAACCTACACAAAAAATCATATTTTTATCTTTTACATCGTTATCGGTTATATTATCAATCAGTTAAATCATATTAATACCAATACTTATTGCGCTAATTACTTTTTTAATGGGGTTATTTTAAATTTGTTTCATCTGATTTGATTTGCCATATTATCTCTCTATATAATGTTGTTATTTTTAAATAAAGCATGCTTCAATCATTTTATTGGTGTATACACTAAAGTCAAATAGTTTCGGCAGAACCCTATTTTTTGAGGACAGTTTAATAATATATTCGTTAATCAATAACGGATTTACTACATAAAATACTTTGCTTCAAACCGTTAAACTTGACTAAACTAGTTCTAAAACGAATAATTTTATTTCAATGTAATGTCAAGCTACGAAGTGTGTTATTTATTTGAATATTTATTGATATTATGTTTTTATTGATATTATTTACTTTTACGTTTTTATAATGTTTTGCCCGTTGTCGACATTAATATGTGATGATTATTGTCTATTTATTGTATAATATACGCCCTATATGGGTTTTTACATATAAAGTTAGTTATAATAAACAGGTGCAAAACACATCACAGTAGGTTCATAGATAATATATCGAACAAATACAGGAATAACATAGTGTAAGTACCATTCTAAGTAATAAGTTCCAGAGGCGAATAATCAAAACATACCTCACATTCACTGTTACTTATACTCTAGACACATATATTAGTATTCCGAGCAATTGAAAATGTCTACTATATCTGAATATGTATTACCTACTCTGTAGAGTCTAGGTACCAATGAATGTTTGAATGACTCAGTCCTGAAATTATTGTTACAGTTGAACAAAATTTTAAATCGAGTAGTTCTAGTTGGAATATTAAATGTAATTCAGCTGACGATATCAGGGCTGTCTATATAAACAATTATAATAAATAATAATATAAATAGATTTAAATTAAACGTTCAAAGAAAGTAAACACTGTGCGACTTGACTAGAAATTATTACACTTAAATAAAAGATTACTTAGTTTAAAAGCACTTTAATTATATGCTTACTAAATCAAATAGTTCCAGGTTCTGCCAACCTTCATCAGAACAATATAATTTACGAATAAATCTTTCGAAATTCAAGTATCTTGCTAAAACTTGCTTATTCATGTGAATGTAGTTAATTTCATTGCCAGATTCATTTACTTTCACTCCGTGTAGATAACGCAAAAGCATTATTTTTTTTTTCTCACTACAAATCTAGATTTGTTAGAGGTCATTGGGACTTTGCAATAATGTCGTCTTTATTTATTATTATTAATGTTTTATTTAAGAGGAAAGACGGTAATTAATAAAACAATATACATCATCTGGAGAATTCGCTTGCATCCTAACTATTTATCAAGTATTAACATTATTAGCAGATAAATAAATCTATACTAATAATTTTTAGATAAAATTAAAAGATTTGTTTTGTATTGAACTCAAAAAAATGAGAGAAAGTGCATAATGTATAAAAGAAATAAGATCTGGTATAAAATAATCTTTACAAATATTTTTTTAAAGGAATTTAAAGTGAAAAAAAAATAATAGTATTACAGAAAGAAATGATAAAAAGTACTCAATATATGTGTAAACGCTGTTCGTTGTTGTTTTTTTTAATTTTATTTTTATATGTAAACAGTATTAAATTTTCTACTAAATCACTGCATGTACCAAAGAATATGTCGGAATCCATCAAAGTTTGATTTTCATCTACATTCTTCTGATTTGATTAGCGATGGGTCACGACTCATTTTGAGAATAGCGGGAGTCACGGCACCAGCTTAATATTTTCGTACGACTCAATTGAACGACGGCTCATATTAAGAGCCGGCCGTGGCTCTCACGACTCCCAGCTCATACGACTCCCAGTTCCAGAGCATAAGTGCAGGTACATAACGTCCAAATGCCAGACTTTATATAAACAAATTAGAATAGAGCACCCCATTTAAAGGTACGTTATCGCAGAAATGCGTAAGAATCCTATCGAATATCTGAGATATGTTTATCTTTTTAGATAAATAAATAATCTTTCTTGTTCCAAGGTTCATCAAAAAGAGTCACAGTTCTATTGAATCGTTTTACGGTTCTCCAGGAGTGGTACGCTCATGGCTCATCAAAATGAGCCGGCACAAATGAACGGCTCATTCATGAATGACTCATCGCTAGATTGGGTCCCTGACACCAGATTTGTGCGCGTTTGGCTAATGTGAAAATCATCAAACTCGTTAAACATAGTTGTTCTGGGTGATAGTTTAAAATTTATCAGTTAGAGCAAGGTAGGACAGTCGATAACGTCATTGCAGACTTTATACAAGGTCACGAGGTCAAGGTATGTTCGCCGGTTAGAGAGGGTGGAGACATTGTAGAGAGCATATGTACGTATCCACATTTAGGTGTACTCATTTTGTAATTGAGCCAATGCAGAAATTTTCTTTTGGATACCCTCAATGTTGTCTTTGTGGATACCTTAAAATGGGAGTCCATATAGGGATGTAGTATTCAAGCTGAAAACGGACCAAGGAGGAGGTAGGTTTCAGGTATTCGAAATACACGGCTGTTTCTGATAACAAAGCCTCGCACATCAGCTTATTCACAATATTATCAAATATATTATAGTGTTATGTCATTTATTTGTATGCGAAGTGTTAATAAAAGAAAAGTAAATAAATAAAATGACTTCCGCAGAAATAGTTGGCAACTCCTTCCTCCCCAGTGACAGAATTTCTAGAGTTAAATGCTCTGAAGATAACAGCGGGCCGTACCAACTTTAGCGGCTATAATCTCACGGGTGACAGCGGCCGGACTAACAAACAGTGGCACTTAAAGGGTTAATGGGGATTGCTCTTATTTCGCTCAAATTAAAGCCATGTACAGCGATAAACTTAAGCGTTAGTATGCTTCTAGAATAACCAAAGTTCTTTCATTAAAATTTTCTAGTATTTTAACAATTTACTTAAAGAAGTTAAACTTTCTTTTAATGTTGGCCTTCTGTGAATTCATCACGTACCTACATTTTATGAAGGTGTTTATAGATTTAGGGTACAAGATATTAGTATAACATCAACCGTTGTTTCGTAACTTAAAAAATAAAATTATATTATTTGATCTGTGGTCGAGGTTTGTGATCGGTCTCGAAACTCTCTAAAATTTCCCATTAACGGAAAAATTAGATTTTAATAATAAAAAAGTTAATAATTGAAATGAACAAACTCATGTCATATGTATAATAAAAGCAGAAGTTCTATTTACTGAAGCAAAACTCTCCAACGGTGAACTCTGGAGTCATCAAATTTGCGCTTATTTGTCTGTTTGAAATTTGTAGGTTAACGCAACTGAAACACAACATTTAGGAACGTATTTCCATCATGAACTAAGGAGCTTTGAAATGTAATTTTTCGGTCACAAAAGTGAACATGATAGATACCACATTGCCTGATCCATATATTTCAATTATCGAACAAGAAAAAATCTTTCTGAAAATGAGTTTAACTCAGGCGAAGTTGGGTTGCAACTACTAATTTTATCGTATCTAGACAATTTTACATTATATTTTTATTATTAATGATCACGGAAAACAAAATTACAAGTTTTGTACTTTTTGTAGCAAGCGTAGCATGTGCAAACTCTTTTAGATATTGATTGAATAATGTTAGTTCAAGAAAAATACCTTTGCTATTGTTATTTCGTAAACAAACGATATTTTTAAAAAAATCATATATATCACGTATTACACTTCTCTGCAGGAATGCGTGAGTTCAAGATTCGTGCAGTTTTCATCGAGCAATTCATTTTTGCAATCGCAAAATAATCTATAATGTATTAAAACTATATTTTTCGATGCTCCTAATGACAGCTGTAATGCTATGGAGATCATGCTGTCATGCTTTACCGCTGACAATTTCATCATAAGCTAAAATGGGCCGAGAACGGTTCACGTTCAAATTTCATAAATTCCAAATAGCACTGATTGTCAAACAAGTTTAAAACATCCCAACCTATATTTTATTTGATGGAACGCAGGAAAAAATGTCATATTTCGACTGAACTTTGGTCAAAACTTAAGAGGAACGGCTGCGCTGCCTGTTTCATACATAACTTAATTTTGGATTTGAGGCCAAAATACCCATCCAAACTGAATTGCAAAAAAAAAACTTCTCACACGTTCTAGATATTTACTAAACCCTTAATTAAAAAAAAATGTATCATGTTTAGGTGAGATTTTGGGCTCAAGTCATAATTTTAGAGACACCTTTAACAATTATTTGGGGGCTAACGGTGATGTAAAAAAAAAGTTTTACCCCATAATGATGAATGTAAACAAGTCCAAAGTCATGGTGTTTGAAAGAGAGAGTACCAAAACAGTATGCAATATAGTTGTGAATGATGAATACTTAGAGCAGGTCAATGAGTTTGTGTATTTGGGAAGTATGTTTACGAGAGATGGAAAGACAGATAGGGATATTGAAAGAAGGGTGAATGCAGGAAACTCCATTAACGGAGGACTGAACGCGGTTAGCGCAAACAAAAAGTTGTCCAAGGAAGCGAAGCTTCCACAATGGAGTGCTGATACCAATCCTGATGTATGGCAGTGAGGCATGGAACTGGCAGAGGAAGGATGAAAGTAGACTGAACGCCGTAGAAATGAGATCTCTGAGACGAATGTGTGCTAAAACCATGTATGATGGTGTGAAAAAGTTGAGATTCGTAAGGAATGCAAGGCTGATGTAAACGTAGTGAGCAAGATTAAGAAAGGGACGCTTAGATGGTTTGGGCATGTAGAGCGAATGAACGAAGAGAGGAGTGTAAGGAGAGAATATATGACGCGAATGTGAATGGAAGAAGAAGCCGAGGACGCCCGAGGAAGACATGGCACGATCAAGTGAATCAAATACTCGAGTCGGGCCATGTCAGAAGTCGGAATAACAGAAGAGAATGTATGAGGCGTTGTATGAATGTGAATGAAGCAAGTGTATGCCAAGATCGAGTTGTTTGGCGGTCCGTCCTCTCTGCCTACCCCTGCGGGGAAACGGCGTGATGGTTAGTTAGTTAGTTAGTCAGTTAGTACTTTGAAAAAATAATGAAATTTAAAATTAAAAAAAAAAACATTTAAAAAAACGTTAAAATAAGCATGACGGTGGACTTTAAATTAGATTAAAAACGACCAATTAACGTTTACACAAATTTGCCGAACATAATTTAATATATCGACCCGAAAAAACCTTTTTTTAATGTTTTGTTTTTATATTTTTATTTACGTAATCATATTTAGATAGCAAATATGTTATATTTTAAAAAATATATACGATAAACCCGCGAATAAAGTTGCCTCTAAAATTATGAAAATTGATTTTTTTTCATGGCATATTCTTCATAATTAAAAACAAAAATAAATAAAATTCTTCTCTTCCATACGTGATATTTACTAAACCTTTGATTAAAAAAATATATATCATTCAGTTTGGATGGGTATTTTGACCTCAAATCCAAAATTAAGTTATGTATGAAACAGCCAGCGCAGCCGTTCCTCTTAACTGTATGTGAAATAACCCGACCTCAATCAAGGTTATTATTATTGAAGAAGACATTTTATTTTGCTATTGTTTACCTAGTTAACTATTATAATTTGTTAACATATATAAATAATGCATTTATCCAATCCAAAAAATCCGGCATGATTGTGATTTATATAAGTTTATGATAAAACCGTTCGACGCCCGGCCCCATGAGCGGTTACCCAAGCTGCCAATGCGGTTTCCCTCGATATGAATTGCTACGCCACTTAACATAAAGATAACTGCGAATGGTGTGGTCCCTATTATAATTATTTGATGCATAAATCCAGCTCATAAATTTACTTAATGGTAGGTAACCATTTATTTCGGTAACAATTATTTTTATAAACAATAATTATTAGCCTGAAACACTCATCCAAATTGAAAAAAAAACTTTCCGAGCAAAGATAAATGTCGCCGACAGGACTCGAACCTGCACCCTTCTGTATAATGTTTCAAAAGACAAGAATCCTCAAATTGTAATCTTTTAAATTCTATGAAATACACATCAAAATGTCTGAAAAGAAGTGCAGTTTGAGAAAACCAGTCAAGGCAATTTTGAACATTTTACCTAAAATTTCAGTACCTACGTATTTCGTATAGAATTTAATAGACTACAGTTTGAGGATTTTTGTCTTTTGAAACCTTATACATTTTCCCATGTACAGAGCTTACAGATGAATCATTTATAGAATGTCTTGCGTTAGTAGACTATAAAGTGTGTACTTTAGGGTGCTTACCGTCGATATATCACTACTAGATTTGACGTGTCATAACAAGTACAACAATTTTGTTCCACCTATGAGTAATTTCATAACATAACTCCCTATTTTTGAGCGTACAGTTTTTGAGAAAACTGCTGTTGTAATTTGAATACATTCACACGTCACGAACCCATACATCGCCAATTGCTAGGAGAAAATTTGCAATTTATCAATTGTTAATATTTTAAAACGCTCGCTCGAAACGATCTGTGACGTATATATTATTTTAAGTATTCATATGACTGATTAAATTGTCAATGAGAAAGTCTGAGAAAATGATAAAATTACCTGAAATTTGATTGATGAAAAAATTGCGAAATTCGACTTAACCGTAAGGATGAATAACGACTATTTTTGACGATTGATAAATATTTACGTGGAAAATTAGTTTCTTTACGATGGAAACTTATTATTAATTGAGACACACCTTTGTGAATACAACATAAAGTGTTGTATATAAAGTTATCGTGTTGGTTTAATGTTTGTTTAGTTTACACGATTATCGGTTAATAAATTTAACAATCTTCGAACGCAAAATAAAACAAAAGCAGTCCAAAATTGACTTTTTTTTATTTATAGAAAACTAATTATGAATATTTAATTTAAATTTATTTAAGGCAAAATCATACAATAATTTATTTTTTTATTTCCTTATTTCTATTAGCGACTATTCGCGGGATTACGCTTATAAATTCTCGTACATGCGTCAAAGGATAACTTATCTAAATGAATGGTGTGTTATTATCAAGTTGTTGGGAAAAATGTTAATAATGGGCATATTATCACAATTAAATTAATGAGGTAATATTTTTAACCACATCCGTGGAAATAATTTTTTTTTTCACATCTGTACTTTATATAATAATCAATCATTCTTTCGTTCGTACATATTTAAAAAAATATATATGTTAATACCGCACAAGAGTCCCAACTGCTCCCAACCGTCTGGAGCTAGTGAGACTATGGCATCTCCAATTGGAGAATGTTGTGAGACTGAAGGTATTGGGGAGGGGAAGGAGAAGGGGAAGAGGAAGGTGGAGAAAATACCTGGCTCTTCAGATCTGGACACCAAACATGGCTAAAAGCTATTTCAAGCAACGTTTAAATTCTGCATGGTGGACTTTCACCAGGACCATACTGAGAGCATCTTCCACTCTGGAACGTGCGCAAATATACTATACATTATTTTTTAATGAATTGATTGTGAAACATCACAAATTAATTAAATAAAATTTACTTGAGCGCGCCGGGATTTGAATCCGCGACCTTCGGATTCGTGGTCTAACCTAACCCCTCGACCATGGAGGCCGTCTCGCATATATTCCTCGCTTCCCGGCGCTGTCAACTAATTTGACATGCCTCTAATTATTTCAATATCTCTGTAAATATACTAAACACAGGGTGCATTTTTCAACACTGCATTTTTGTATTCGATAAAATAATTAAAATACACTATACCAGTATTTATTGAACGCAATAGTTAAAAACGTTTTTTAAAAAATTCGGAAAAAAATTGTTTATACGAGTATGTATCACGGGGGAGTATGACAGGGGTGCAGGGTTTTCGCTCACTGTACCACGATGCGCGGTCGTCAGTAGTAGCTGTCATGGACGAATCATACGTTTTATGCTTGTTCGATATTTTTTTCCTCATTTGCAGCACGAATGACACACGAGTGTACACAATATTTTACTTATGTACATTGCATGTATGTACTATTAATAAAATGACTTTCATAAGAAATAAATGTAAACTATTCATTTTAATCCAACTTAAAAATTACAAAATTCTTATTTGTGTACTACCGTCATAGAAAAGAACAACGTATATTTCCGCAATTTTAGATTTGCATTAGTGTTTTGCATTGCATTTTTGACTAATTATGCTTACCCATTTCAATCTTAAAACCACTTGTTTCAATAGAAAACATTGTTTTACATAATATTGTTACTTGTGTTTAGTTATGGTTTACCATGGGTATAATATAAAATTATGTATGCTAAAGTTAATTATTTTTTTGACATCTGAAAACATAAACTCAAAAACTAGGTTTGCAACATAGAAAAAATGAAATGAATGACTGCAGTACACTGCAAAAACAATAGAGAAGAGATGCAGAAAATTTACAACATGTTCTCTTCAATTAAAAGTTGTTATTTTTTTATAATGAAAAACGTCTCAAATTTTGTATACAAAATCCAGTATAGTACGTCGCCCCTTACCCGCCATAGATTCGGAGGGTTATCGCGGCCTTTGAAAAATTGAAAAAAATTGAAAAAAAAAACTAAACTATGAAAAGAACTTTAATAGAAAATAGTTATTTTATTTGGTAGGTTAATATTCATTAAACAGATGGTCTGGAGTTCCTTGTCAAGGCGAAATTTCCAAAAGCAATGCCTCCTTTCCCTGATTGTATAACAGTGAAAATAAATTATTGTTGAATATTTTGGAAAGTTATTTGATTATAAAATCAAAACGTTTTTCTGATTCTGAGAAAGCGAACAGCGTTTAGACGCTGCTCGTATATGAATGACAAATGCCCCTCGGAAAGTTCTGAAGGGGAGAACTAAGGAAAAGTCTACTGCGAAACAGCTTTCCATTAAAAGTTTTGCTTTCTGTCTTCTTTCAGCTTTCACCATTTACTTCTTCTTCATGGTGAGCTTCTTTTGGCTGAACGTCATGTGCTTTGATATATGGTGGACCTTCAGGTGAGTCACAAATACATTTAAAAAGTATTACTATTAATTTTATGTTAGGTTACAAATAATTATTATAAAATTAAAATTAATTGCCATTTTATTTTTCTCTTGTTTTCTGTTCTGCATCGTTTATGAGGAAGAATGAAATGTTACAACTGAACTATATGCGGTTCTTTGTATGTGTAACTATGTTGTAACACATGTCGCATGTCATTTTTTTTAACAAAACCCTCATTCCCCTTTTAGTTTCATGTATCTACACAATGTGTAGGATAAAAAATTGTGTTACCTAGATTTTCTGTATATAGATCTACAAACTAATACTTGTAGTAGAGGGCGCCGCTACTGCAGATATTTTGTGAATCAAATCATTTTAATAAATAAAATTTTAAAGGAAGCTGATAAATTACTTTAGAGTGAAGCGTCATTTCAAATACGAACTCCATTTTTTGATCTCTCGAAGAAACGAACGAACGGCCACGACCCATATAAGGGACTCTACCCAGTGTACACAAATGGAACTTGAAAATGATTAATATATTTTTTTTATATGTACCCATATCTTTAAAGATAGTTTATCACTATTCACTTTCAGTGATATTCAGAATCTTGACATTATAAATATTCTTTGGTATTTTGCATTCACACAACCCATTGAAACAAAGGTGATCAAATTACATCAGGTGATTAATTCTCTTAGGAGAGATCTGTCAGAATCAGTCTACACGAACAAGGAATCTCACCACGTAACAAGGACCTACGGGGAAGGTTGCTTTACCTTCCCTTGTAGGCCTGTTCGCAGACTCTATATAAATTACACATGTGGAAACACGGAATTGGTGTTAATCCTATTGGGAGAACTTCTTGTTAAGCTTCCCATTTACTGTTCATGTTTAAGTACTGCCCTATCGTAAATGCAAATACCTCCATTTCAAGTAATCCTTTGTAATTCACAGACTTGTTAACAGGCACAGTGTCGTTTATTCTTAATTAAAAAAAATTTAAACCTAAGTTCTTTTACAGTGCAAAAGAAATTATGTTTCTTGAAAGCTTAGTTTTTAACCGCCCTACCATCAGGCAATTTTATGAAAAATAGGTAAAAAAATAATCACTTTTTGGCCTAGATTATGAACACAATGTTAGTTATACTCATACCCGATAATATTATGTCAAACAATCGACCGCACGCTTCGCCTGTCCTTGAAAAACTACTTGTTTAGACTTGATGTCCCGTGTAGTTGGGACGCGCGCGTGGTCATTACGGTTTGTAGTGAGATATATAATTTTTTTTCTAAAGCGCGTACGTGATACGGGATAGCGCAGAATGGTACAATCAAAGTTTGCGTATCACGTACGTTCATAGGCATATGGCGGTTAAAGGATATCTGGTAATCGGATAATGCAACACACGTATGAATCGGCACACTATTCAAAGGTGATAATATATAGTCATTAAAAGTACGAAAAAAAAAGTCAAGCCGAAAACCCAATCTAACCAAACTAACTAATTCAATAATTAGGTTAGCTTAGATTAGTTTTTTTTTCATAACTAATGACTTTATATCATTTTATAAAGTGTGCCGATTCATGTGTCTCGGATCATGATCTGAGATATGCGTGTTGAATTGTCATGGAATCGTTTGAATTATGTTTTACATTTTGTGAGTATTTGCTGAATATACCTAACAAGAGTTCAAAAACGCCTTTAGCCAGTGTAACTATGCAATACCTAATAAGGCAATATAGTGTTGAGAAGTTCCTGCCTATCCAGATCTGGTCACTAAAAAAAACCTATAATTTTAAGCCACGTTAGGTTGTGAATGGTTGTCTATCTCCAGAATAATACCGAGACTATCTGCATTGACATTGCATACACTAAAAACAAAACGAGAAACTTCCAAGAAACTGGGCATCTCGTATAAGGCTAGCAGATTATTCAATAGTGACCAACTGCTAACCCTATACACATCCCAAGTATGTCCAACGGTTTAATTTGGAAGTCACCTTTATGCTGGAGCAAATACTCGTACTTGATAAACTTGCTTGATTCTGTACAAAGAAAGGCGGTTCGTCTGATTGACAATCCGTTGATAATCTCCAATGCACAGACGCAATGTAGGTATGATGAGTCTGTTCTACAGATATTTCAATAGAACCTGTTCGAATGAGCTAGCAGCATTGATCCCCTCCAAGCCGGAGCATGTGCGTGAAACTCGACAGACACGAGCGGAATAACCGTTCACGGTTGGCGTTGGCTTCACGAGAATGGGTCGTTTTTCCGACTTGTTTTTATGTAAATGGAACGAGCTCCCCCCCCCCCTCACCGCCCCCTAACCCGCACACAGTTTTGCACTCTTGTGAGATGTCACATAAAAATAAAAAATAAATTATTATAATTTTTTTTTCTACACACATTTGAAATAATCCAAAAATAAATTCTCAATTTTTATTTGTCCATGCCGGATTGCGAACCCACGACATCTGCGTCCAAAATCAATAAACTTGCTGCTTTGCCACTGAAATGTCTTTATTGCTGTTTTATTTACTACAAAACTGCTATTAAAGAACGGGCAAAGAATAAATATTGCAAATAAATTTGTTTAGAGTTATAAATAAGAAAAGTATTTATTATCACGACAATGATTAGATAGATTTGCCAAAGTACCGCCAACTCAATCAGTACCTATCAGTAACAGATGATAAGAAAATCTTTTTTTATCGTCAGATTATGAGTTTACTGAGAAGGTATAGTTTATATTAACCTTTCATTAAAATTATCAGTCGGCACAAAGGTGTCCTAAATAATATCTTACAAAAAAAAACAATATGGAATTCCAGTTCATTTTTTAAATTTTGTATCTATATATATAAAAATCAATGTAAGTTTGTTTGTTTGTCCTCCATGTTCTCGAAAATTACTAGACCGGTTTCACTGGAAATAGCACAGTTTGTTTTTATTAGTGCCGGGAAGTTATAGAAAGTAGTTTGAATGAAATTCAATATGTAAAACTGTTGCTATACTGTTTTAAAATAAGTATGAAAAACATTGAACCCGCCATGTTTTATTTAGGTTAGCCCATAGATATAACACTCTGGTTATCCACAGATTGCATATTCAAAAGAAGAAGGTTTGTTTGGGAAGAGTATTTTCAGAAACACGAGTAGGTACCTATATACTTAAGAACATTATCATTTAGATATATTTCGAAAAAATAAACGTTTGGAATGAAATAAAATAATCAAATGAATGTTTCTTTATTTGGAGATAGTTACTTTCGCTGTCAAATCAATTATGGCACCCTAATGACAAGCAAGAATTCGCAACTTCATAACTTTATTAAAAAAAAATAAAAAACAAAAAATCCCGAGCAAGGCCGGATACAAATCAGCTAGTAGTTAAAATATTTTTTTGTTGAATAACCTGTTGAAGTTTATTAACCTAATTGTAATAAATGTTTAATCATTGAATATAATATGAACAACTCTCAGAATGAAACATGAAACCGAAAAAACAAAAAAGAAAAAGATAACGCTAGCAGGTGGGACACGAACCCAGGATTTCAAGATTTATTCGGGACCTCGATATTAACTTTTCTGTGTCTTTTCAGTTTCATGTTTCATTCTAAGAGTTGTTAATATGATTGAAAATATATAAAATAATAACTGTTAACGTTTTAATTTTTTCAAGGCCCGCCAAAATGTATGAAATCTATGCCGTGCTGGGTATGACGTACTGGGCCGTCGAACTTGCCGTTTTTCGATTTTTTCAAATTTAACTGTTTTTTTATTGAAAGATACATTGTAAATTGTCAGCATCTCGTGATTATTATCATAGCAGTGTACCAAAGGGGAAAAATACAACCTAGCCTCACTATCGTTCTTTTTTTCTGTTTTTTCTAATATCCCGATCGTCGTTTTTCAAAACCGGAATGCGCGCGGACGATACCTGTAACGTCAGATATCGAGAATGCAAGGCAATGTTACCAACAAAACAGAGCGTTTTGATGAGATGGTTTTTTATTCACTTTAAAATAACCATTTATGAATTCTACGCATAATTATATTATAATGTGTAATAAAACTTTTATATTCAGGATTATTTTAAAACATAATATTTTTCATTGGAGTTCTTTTTATCTGTGAACTTTGAAAAATTGGAACCGCTGTCTAGGAAATTACCTAATTTAAAAAATAATATTTTCTAGTCCAGACAGGCTATTAAGTACATGGACAATTATTATTTTAATTTTTGAAATGCGAGTTTAAAAGGTCATTTTTAAAAGTTGAACTATGCAAGTCATACCTAATAACGGACATTCATGTTATTTTTTGGTCTGTTTTCTGTTGTGTCAGGAATGTTAAGGCGTAGCACTATGAAGAATGCTTCTGCTAAACAACGCAATAAACCTTGAAATTATGAACCACTTAATTGTAAAAAAATCGTTTTCTGTCTAGTTTAAAATTAGCGCGATCTAATCCAGATCCGACGGCGTAGAAGCGGGAAAAATGTATTGAAAATACCTGTAATTTGTACACCTGCCTAAATGTTCATTGTAGAAAGCTGCAATAGTTGCCGGGGAATCTGGAAGATTAGAGAGGATTGTCTAGGCCGCATGGCCATCGAAATTGATCCAGCTGCGTTATTAAGAGATCTACATCATTAGACGGGAAATGGAAAGAGCGCAATTACCATCGTTACCAGATTAATATTTTTAAAATTTTGGTTTTTTACCACGTGAAGGTGGGCAAAGCGGCTCGGTTTAGTGAGCCGGATCACTAAATCAGCTTTTTTTAGTGTACCGGTTCGGTGATCCGGCTCGATCGAACGACGGTTTGCGTCCCCCCGCACCATGCCCTCTCCCTCGCTCCCTCGCTCCCTCGGCCCTCCTAAAGACGTCCTTAAGACGGTCTTACACGATACTTTTTTCGTCCAGTTTTTATGTGGATTGTCATTACAGAGAGCTGATTTAGTGATCCGGATCACTAAACCGAGCCGCTTCGCCCACCACTAATGTGAAGTAATAAAAAAAAACGGTATTTGGGAGCAAAAAGCGAGCCATGCTATCTCATTGTTTCTATCGATACTGTTTGGGTGGTAAAAGTATATTTGATATTATTTGGTCTCCCGTGTTATTGCAGCGTTCCGACGATCTTTTGCCAAAGGTTGCATCTACAGCTTTGTCTTCCTCCCGAGACACAGAGTCGCTGGTTTTGCAAAAAGACTAATCCAATTCAACAACTCCACGTCGAGTTTAACATAATCAAATAATTAAAAAGAAGGGACGGCGATTCCGACACAATAATCTCAACAAAACTCCAAGATTCCCATAATGTAAAATCTACGAGGTTGGAAATAACAAAATAATTGAAACCACGTGTCAGATTCTGTATAGTTACTAGATGAACTATAATTCTTTAACAAATTATCATAAGCAATAATTATTAACCTGAAAAATCATACAAATTGAATAATCTTCCGAGAAAAAATACATGCTGCCGACGGGACACGAGTTCGTGTTCGCGGGTTCGTGTCCCGTCGGCAGCATGTATTTTTTCTCGGAAGATTATTCAATTTGTATGATTTTTCAGGTTATAATTATTGCTTATAATAATTTGTTACCATATTTGTGCTATGCATAAAAAATCTTGTCTTATAAACTTTAGTTTATCATTTAAAATAATATAATTCTTTAACTTGAATGTTTATTGTCTAAAATTCTGCGTCTATCGAAGGCAGTTTCGAATACGCAAATTGATAGCTGTCCCCAAATGGGGCCACTGCTCGTGAAGGGTTAGTAAAAAAAGTGTTTTTATTTATTGCGATTGCGTGGCTTAGACCACACCTTCGAAAATACTTACAAATTTCATAGAACACGTATTTACATTCATCCCGACTGATAGAATGTGAAAACGCCAAGAATTTTCATAAAGCATTTTTGAAAGAGCAGGTAATTAAAAACAACACTCCGTAAATCACTCTGTTTGATCTAATTTAATGTTCTTTTTACGACTAAAGTTTTCACTTTTAAACTTCAATTGAAGAATTATTTGGAAAACTTGTTAAGTTTACGAGTGTCTCGAACCCGTCAAGAGAAACTCTATTGTTACTTCTTATGTAATATATTATTGTTTTTAAATATATTTCTTGATTGTACAAAAAAATTTGAAAGGGGGAATGATCACCTAATTTTATAACATTAAAAGTTTATTTATTCAAAGCAGTGCCGTACTCCTATCTAATGTATATTTTCCAATGTAGTTGAATGTAAAAAAAAGGTAAGCAATCAGACTAAAATTGAATTATTAAATAAAGCAAACACTTTGTTATAAAACATTAATTTATTTTTAAAATGATCACCAACCGGTTTCGCTTATCTCCAGCTTCATAATGGTAAAACTTCATGTACAAAAGGAAAGAGACTAAACGTAAAACGAAACAATCAAACCACAAAGTGATTGCTTACTACGAAAATTTAATTAACTTACAAGTTGAAAGATTGACATATGTTAGAATTTTAAAGTTTAGGAATATTACATTAGGTATAATTATGTGTGTATTTGGCTAGTGCAATTATTGAATATTCTAAATAATGTAGGTGAATCATAAAGAATTTTTAAGCTTGGGAAGTCAAATTTCCAAGAATTCATTTGTGTTTTAGTTTCACCTTCTGCATAAACAATAAATTATGTAAGCATACTCGACACCTACATAACATTTTTTTAATTAAATGGAAAATTAATAAAACGACCATCTTCATCCGTCATTATTGATTGAGGGCTATATGTGAATACGAATTTTTTAAATTAAAAAATTTCTTCCACATGTTTATTCCAGACCGGACCGGTTTCACCCACTAACTACAATTATATTTTACTGAAATAAACTAGTGGAATAAAGAGTTACGAAGGTTTTTTTTAAATTTTTTAAAATCATATTAAAATGAAATTCCACCATGAAATGGTGTCAAAATTGCAAATAATTAAAAGCTATATATTTCCCTGAACATTTTGAAAATAAGCTCTCCCTTGTCGCGTAATAAATCGACTTTGCAAAACTTCATCAAAGTTAATAAAAAATTCGGCGTTTTTAAATCTTTAACAATCTCATTTCATGCAAATATTTTGTTAATGTGGTTTAGGCTATCATCATCTTCCTCCTTAATTACTTTTCCCCTACTCCGAACTCATACCCTCTACCCTCTACCCTCTACCCTCTACCCTCTACCCTCACCACCGCCCATTCACAATTCACCAAAAGATCGCGCAAATCATCGTGATATTTTCTTATTTATTTTATTTCGATTCAATAATAAAAAAAAACCGCCATGTTATCCAAGCCAGCAATAATCCATTGTGATTTTTTACAGTTTTTTTTTTGCAAATACGAGGTAAATTCACGATATTCTAACTCGTTAGAATATTTTTTACTCCAACCTCTTTCATAATGACGGTCTCCGTGGTTGAGTGGTTACCTTGGCTATGAATCCGGAGGTCGCGGGTTCAAATCCCGGTGTGCGCAACAAAATTTTATTTGAGTATATTAACTTGTATTATTTCTCTATTATACTACATACCATTTATTAATTAAAAATAATATGTAGCCACATTCCAGAGTCGTGGATACTGTTAGTATCGCCCTGGTGAAAGACCATCATTTCAGAATCGAAACGTTGCTTCTTCCGTGTTTGGTGACCAGATTTGAATAGCCAGGTACTTCACCACTTTCCTCTTCCCCATATCCTTCCCCCCAGCCTTTCAACATACCCAAATTGGGGATGCCATAGGCTCACTGACTCCAGACGGTTGGGAGCAGCTGGGACTCTTGTGTGGTATCACATATAAAAAAAAAATATTAAAAAAATTAGATGCTTTTAGAGCGATTCAAAAAATAATTTTCTAATTTTTATGGAATCAGTAGTGTGTGCACGAAAGCTGAATCTCTGCGATTTACCGAGCTTTTATGCCTTTACGCAGCTTTGTCCAGCTTCTACGCCTGTCATTATTCAAATTTCATCTTTGAAAAAATGAGTGACCATCTTGGAACCCTTCGATAAAAACGTGTGAATGTCAACTAATAAAAATGGTGGTTAAGTAAAAAGCGTCTTGCGTCCAGTGTGAATTATTAGCAAATTAATCTACAGTTTTCTGATTTCTTGACGTATAATAACGATCATATTCGAGTGCTTAGTGAATTAAATGGCAGTATAAAGACTACGAACTGGTTTTTTTCAATCTTTCCTGTGGCCAGATTACACATAAAGCGTTTTGGCATCATTTACCCGATATCCATTAACGGTTTTTGGTAGTAATCTGATGTTTGCGTGATAACATCATATTCTAAACGTACAGTTAAACCTACATTTCCCACTTAAAAGCTCCAAATCGTAATCTGTTTTTCCACAGATACAAAGCGAAGCGTTTTAGCATAATCAGCTTAGCCGTGCGTGCTTCGAAAATCGGTGTTAAAGCTCAAATAAGCTCTATTCAGTTATTATGCACTAATAAACTCTGGCATTGGTAAAAAGGCCTCAATAAATAGAATAAATTATTTTTTTCACGCTAGTTTGAGTCAAATTGGTTTGTTATGGCAGAGAGCTTTTACTTCATAAAGTAGATTTGATTACCCATTAGAAACCATTTGCCAGAACTATGTCTGGCCACATGGAAAATAAGAAGATACAGTCTATCATAGTTGATGGAGGTTCGAAGGTGAAGGATACAATAAAAGAGATTAATAGTGATTTATTATTTTCGTTACCTCGAACATACGCGAGAAGTGGGATTTTTGTTATTTATTTTTTTTTAACAAAGTTAACAGTTTTCATGTTATCATATATCAGACCGGTTAATAGCCGAGTGTTCCGAAGCATTGAGTTCCAATTCAGTCATCGAGGGTTCAATCCCCTGCTGGATAACACCTCCGTCATTGCACAAGCAATATTTTCCACTTGTAATGATTGCAGTTGTAGGATTTCAAATATCGTCAGGTTATTCTATGCCAGGGGTGTTATTGGACAAAAATTACAAGTGTAATAATACTTTAGCTTATCATAATATGGTTTCCGAAAATATTCTTCTATCGTGCGGGGAAATTTGATGGGAAAAATTGATTCATTGCATTGAATTTTGCGTCATATACCCTCTTGACACGCCTTAATCCAATGTAATAATTTATTAGATAATATTTCATACTATCGTATTCTAAGTTACATTATACTGTGAAGTAGTGATTCCTTTTTTTATTTCACATCCGATAGAACCTTGGAATTTACTACTTATATTTTTAATTATAAATTTAATGTCTTCTGAAATCAGTTAAGATCTGTAAAGTCTCCGTGGTCGAAGGGCTAAGGTTCAACTACGAATCCCGAGGTCGATGGTTCGATTCCCGGCTTGCGCGAGTAAATTCAATTTAATTATTGAATTTACCGAATATAATAAAAAAAACGAACAATTGAAACAGAAAATAAGAAGATACGGTCGGAAAGAGACTCAAACTCAAAACCTCTAGTCTACCCGGAACCTTGTTGAATTCCGTAATTTCTATCAATCTCATACTCGTGCTTCTCTTGAGAATTATTAAAAGTAATCTACATTTATTTTCCATATATTGGCTGCCATCTTTGTATGAGAGTACAAAGTTCTGACCGGATATGATTGTGCCCATAGATGGTGTCTTTAATATAAGTATTATTTTATTTTTACTAGACACCTTTTTCACTTTTTACAAGTCTAGAATGAATATTAAAATGGAATCAATAAAACCTGATTCTGAATTCAGTTTTTCAAACAAAATCAATTCGCTCAAATTCTTAAGGAAAAATGAATGTATTTCTTAATTTGAAATATAATATCGTTAAAAATTATCGAAAATAATTAACTATCAATAGCACAATTGAGAGAGTGTTGGTCCCGGTAAGACTGAAGATTTGGCTTAAAGTCTCAGTTGCGACTGTTCCATTTTACTTCTCCATGTTTTAATCTTTTTCATATTTCAAAGAGATATATTAATATTAAATTCATCAATAATAAAATAAAATAAAATCTTCTACCATGACCTAAGGGCGAGAGGGGCGTCGCAGAGGGATTATTTATGAGAAATAGTAACTAACTAACCATCACGCCGTTTCCCCGCAGGGGTAGGCAGAGAGGACGGACCGCCAAACAACTCGATCTTGGCATACACTTCTTGCTTCATTCACATTCATACAACGCCTCATACATTCTCTTCTGTTCTTCCGACTTCTGACATGGCCCGACTTGAGTAATTGATTCACTTGATCGTGCCATGTCTTCCTCGGGCGTCCCCGGCTTCTTCTTCCATTCACATTCGCGCCATATATTCTCCTTACACTCCTTTCTTAGTTCATTCGCTCTACATGCCCAAACCATCTAAGGGTCCCTTTCTTAATCTTGCTCACTACGCTTACATCAGCCTTGCATTCTTTACGAATCTCAAATACATGAGAAATAGTGATGATATTATTATCCAATACGATAACATTATGTTTTTACATGGAACATATTCATTACATATTTTTAAAATGTACTCAGGCTTAGCAGTTATCATAATCAAATCAGAAATATCACATTTTTTTCTGACCGTCCTAAGTAAGTTTTACAAAATATTTTTAATTATTGAATATTCTCAAAAAAATCTTTGAAGGTTTTTCTTTAAAATGCCTAAAAAAATGATTTATTCGGTGTAGTTTCATTTTTTCATAAACACTAACTTTAATATATATATTTTGAATGTGGATTACAAACGTTGGTTAAGTTTATTACAAAAAAACTTGCTGATGTGTACTCGGCCTTGCTCGGGATTTTCACTCGTCATTGGGGTGCCATAATTGATTTGACAGCGAAAGTAACTATCTCCAAATAAAGAAACATTCATTTGAATATTTTATTTCATTCCAAACGTTTATTTTTTTCAAAATGTATCTAAATCATAAAGGTCTTAAGTTGGTACCTACTCGTGTTTTCTATTTTGAAAACATTCTACTTAAAAAAATATTCTTGTTTTGAATATGCAATCTGTGGCTAACCAGAGTGTTATATCTATGGGCTAACCCAAATAAAACATGGCGGGTTCAATGTTTTCATACTAATTTTAAAACGTTATGGCAACAGTTTTAGATATTGGATTTCATTCAAACTACTTTCTAAAGTTTCCCGGCACTAATAAAAACAAGCTGTGCTATTTTCAGCGAAACCGGTGGAGTAATTTTCGAGAACATTGAGGACAAACAAACAAACAAACTTACATTGATTTTTATGTATATATAGACAAGAAAAACCGCGCTTTAAAGTTAGTTTCCTATTTTTGATAAATGCCAAGTCAATGCAAATTTAAAAAAAATATGTTTCTCTTTTAAAACATTATGTTTATCGTATTGCGTAATAATATAAGAATATAATAATTAAATCGAATTAATAAATAATCCCCCCCACCTTAAGCCTTATATCAAAGCCTTTAGTCGCTACATCTCCCATACATTAAACATCTGTGTCATCGATTTTCTGCCTTTCAAAATCTTATACTACATAATATTATATTCCTGGCCCTGATATACAAACTTTTATCACGTATTATATCAAGAACTTTTTGGGCCGGAGAACGCGCCTTAAGAAGATCCCAAATCAAATAATTAAGTCTGATTACTTTGCCTAAATGTTCAGCGGAAGTAGTAAGTGGGATAAAGTGATACGGAGGAAGATACGCAGGGGTGCTATAAATTATTTTTAGGCGTACGAAGCAACGAAGAAATTCTAGATGAAGTTGGATTCATAAATTCGTACGAACGTGCCAGGGGTGTAGTGTTACTTGATTAGATATTTTTGGGTTGTATTTTATACTTGAAAAGTTGTCAAACAGAAGGACTCGCCTAGTGGACTCGAATCGGAGACGAAATGATTGCGGTTATAAGATTCTCTATTTAAATACTGTGGAACTTCAAGAAGGTCATTATCGAAATAAGCCTCCTAGTTAAAAAAAAAATTAATACCAAAATTTCAATAAATAAAAGTATTGGACAAAATACTTTAATAATAATAAAACGAAATGTAAAAAAAATCTACGTAGAATTACTAAATCCAGATAGATCGGCAAAGGAAAAAGTTTAATATGAAATTGGTATCAAAGCAAAATTATATTCAGAATATTAATTATTCTGAATATGCCAACCATATTTCGGAAACAAATCATTATTTTGATATAAATAAAGGTTTTAAAAATGTGCATACAAATACAACCGGTTTACAATTAGACAAATTTGAAGTTTTAGAAATTAGAAAAAGTGTTAATATTCAATAAAATATAATTAATAACCAATTGTTTTTTTTTTAAATATTTATCCCTTGATTTTATTTATCACATAAAAAAAATTCTAATGTAAATTTAATAATGTATTCAATGTTTTATAATAATTTTTTATTAACATTTTTGATTAATTACTTACCTACTTTAATCAATTTTTGTTTGTATTTGTAATTTGTCTATCCTTACATTATGGTGTTCTATGTTTATCATTTGTATTTGACATTATTATTTTTTAGTATTCTGTATGTTTGATAAGGAAAGCTTCGCTTTCGAAACATGTTGATATGTATACATTAATAAAGTGGTGATAAGAAATAGTTAATTATTAATTGATAAACTAAAGTTCTTAAAAACTTAAGACAAGATTTTTGTGCATAGCGCAAAGGGTAACAATTATTATTTTATAAACAATAATTATTAATCTAAAACACTCATCCAAATTGAAAAAACCTTCCGAGCAAAGATAAATGTCGCCGGCAGGACTCGAACCCGCACCCTTCTAATATCCGGTCAGATCCTCTACCGTTGAGCTACGTCGGCTTATCTCAAACCCGCCAAGTTAATCAATATATACTAGTGTTCCATTTTAATAATTACTGTTTTTATTATATTTTCACCTGTAAACAACCAACTTTATTAATATGAGAGAGGCTTGTAATTTGTATTTCTTTTTTATTTGTCTCGACGCCATCTATTTGAGGGATTTAGCCGTTACAAGCCTCTCTCATATTAATAAAGTTGGTTGTTTACAGGTGAAAATATAATAAAACCAGTAATTATTAAATGGAACACTAGTATATATTGATTAACTTGGCGGGTTTGCGATAAGCCGACGTAGCTCAACGGTAGAGCATCTAACCGGACATTAGAAGGGTGCGGGTTCGAGTCCTGCCGGCGGCATTTATCTTTGCTCGGAAGGTTTTTTTCAATTTGGATGAGTGTTTTAGATTAATAATTATTGTTTATAAAAATAATAAATAGTTAATTGTTCAAATTTAACAATGTTTTATTTTCTGTTGGAATGATCGTTTAAAATAAACGACAAAAAACTTCAAAAGGAAACCACTGAGGTTAACCAACAAACGACTGCGTCCTTAGACATAAAAATAACAGTAATAGATAAATATTACAAGTACACGTTTGTCATGTGGTCACTGCGAATAGTTTTGTATGAATCACAATGAGATAAGAATGTGAGTCAAGCAGATGACCAACATCAACCAACATCTCATTGTGTGTCCAAAGCCCAAAGTAAATACTATTGTGACATTGAGAACCTCAGGAACCATATTACAGATGCCCGAATAAGTTGTTCTAGTTGTTATTTTTATAAACAATAATTATTAATCTAAAACACTCATCCAAATTGAAAAAACCTTCCGAGCAAAGATAAATGTCGCCGGCAGGACTCGAACCCGCACCCTTCTAATGTCCGGTCAGATGCTCTACCGTTGAGCTACGTCGGCTTATCGCAAACCTGCCAAGTTAATCAATATATACTAGTGTTCCATTCAATAATTACTGTTTTTATTATATTTTCAATTTGGATGAGTGTTTTAGATTAATAATTATTGTTTATAAAAATAATAATTGTTACCCTTTGCACTATACACAAAAATCTTGTCTTAAGTTTTAAAGAACTTTAGTTTATCAATTAATGTTCTAGTTGTGTTTGTATTATCTGACATTTCTCTTATTTAATTGATAACATAAAAAATACAACCGCCACTTAAGAGGAACGGCTGTGCTGTCTATTTCATACATAACTTAAATTTGGATTTGGGGCCAAAATAAAGGTTTAGTAAATATCTAGTACGGATGAGTAGTATTTTATTTATTTTGTTTTAAATGAAAAAAATGAAGAAAAAAAAAATGCCATGAAAAAAAAACATTTTTCATAATTTTAGAGGTAATTTAGAAAATTATTTCCCGGTATATGGTATTAAAAAAAATAATATTTTCTATATAAATATGATTACGTAAATAAAAACAAAACATTTAAAAAAAAATCTTTTTTCGTTTCCATATTTTAAATTATGCACGGAAAATTTGTATTCCAACGAAAATAGGCCATTTTAATATATATTTTTAATTTAATTTATTATATTTTCAAAGTAGACGGGGTAAAACTTTTTTTTAAATCACCGTTAGCCCCCAAATAATTGTTGAAGGTGCCTCTAAAATCGCGAAAATCAATTTCTTAAATGGCCTATATTTCATAATGTAAAACAAAAATAAATTAATTACTTCTAATCCGTACTAGACATTTACCATACTTATTGATGAAAAAAAAATCATTAGGTTTAGGTGAGTATTATATGAAACGGGCCGCGCAGCCGTTCCTCTTAATTAGATATAAAATAACTCAAAACTATCGATTTGCTAACAAAAAAATGATTTCAGAGATCCAGGTCATTCAAATGAGCGTTACGAAATATCTTTAGTTTGCTGTGGGACACACACGTCAAAGACATCTACAGAAACTCCCAAATACTTCCGTTTAACACCATTCCCAACTGTAAAATTACAAACACTATCTTGTATGTAATTCAACACTCGGCACACACTAACACCACACTTAATTACAATCACGGCTTACACCAACACAGCACAAGAAACCACAGCAAATTACATATATCAAAAATACACTAAAAAAAATATGGACTAAAATCTTTAGAACATGTAGCTTACACACAATACGATATTAAAAATGCAAGACAATGTGAAAGGTCCCAAAGTAAGATGGTTAAACTCTATTATTTGAAAGAATACCTTAACGATTAATGCTGTGACGTGTCTCTGTAACTAGCGTAATTATACAATGTACCAGTGAGGTGTGTCTTTATAATAAGTGCTCTGTAATAAGTACACTAATACTATAGACCGGTCAGAGTTTGAGTTGGCATGACGTTTGGGTCTCACCCAGGCGTCGTGAGTTCAATTCCTCGGCTGGCTAAGTCCTCCATTTACGACACAAGCAACATCTTCCGCTTACTGTGATGGTAGTAGGAGATTTTCAAATATTGTCAGGTTATTCGTAACCAAGGAATATTTGTCTTTAAAAAAAAAAACAAAAACAAAAATTATAATGTACCAGTGATGTGTGTGTTTATTATAAGTGTCTCTGTAATAAGTACACTAACACTATAATGTACCAGTGATATGTTTCTTTATAACAAATGCTAATTATTTATGTTATTAATGTACTGTGAATTTCGATTAAGCATTTAATATATTATGTATTGTAAAATATTGTTTCTACCTGTAGTGCGGGTTTTCAATGTGTAACCACAATGAGTTTTTTAACTCTTGGGAATACAATGCATGGAAATGTATTGCATATTTTTTAAATTAAAAAAAATAAACGCAAAATTACGCTAAGCATTTTCTTAATGGTAAACGAAATGTAATATGCGCTCAAAGATGGCACTAATTTAAATATTTTAGAAAAAAAACACTTGTTTTTAATATTGTAATTAATGGGTTGTTGGCGGGTAAACATTGTACCATACATACGGAATATGAAATGGTATAAATTGTATATTTGTAAAAAGCATTAACTTTGTGGCTCGCCATAATTTACAATAAAAAACACATAAATTTGTTGTAGACCACTTTTATTTTATCAAAACTCTACCGGTTTCGGAAGCACCCTTCCTTCATCAGGAGAATATTAAAACTAACTTATGATATAAAATATTGACAAGACATATAAATTTTAGGTGTTGGAGTGGGGGGTAAGCAAATGGGTAGGGGTAATTGTAGGATTTCCGGGAAGAACAGAGCGATTTATTGGGAAAATATTCAGAATGGGACTAAAAGATAAGTTAATTTGGTTATTTAAAATACTAGCATTATTATTAAGGGATTTTCTAATTTCGAGTGCTTCTAAGTTATCCAATTTTTTGCTTTTATTGTTACGGTGAAGAATTGTAACCCCTGTGTCCTTGTTAAAAGTGTGATCTTTGGAAATTAGATGATTGGCAAATTCTGAGAAGTTATTGTTATTTAAGCATCTTAAATGTTCTGTGACTCTAATATTTATATTTCTAGTTGTTTTACCTATGTAGAACGATGGACAATCATTACAACATAGTTGGTAAATACCTGAGTGGCTTAATTTATGTTCTCTATCTTTAGTATTTTTTAGTAATTTACCTAAATTGTTATCAGTATAGAACGCGGGTTTAATGTGAGAAGGAAATTTTTTTGTGCTAAGTGAGGAAAAGTTGGATATATATAAGATTCTGCGCCATTGAACGGGATTTATTATTTTATTATTATTTTCAGGTGTATTAAATAAAAATGTATTTGTTGAAATTAGTTTAAGTTTCTTATTGAGGATTTTATCAATTAAATTTGTAGAATAACCATTATTTAGAGCAATTTGTTTAATTTTTGTAAGTTCAATCGTGAAATTAACAGATGATAGTGGGATTTTTACTAGCCGGTGCACCATTGAATGATAAGCAGAATGTTTATGTGTGACCGGATGGTTTGACATGTTATGGATTGTTATATCTGTGTACGTAGGTTTACGAAAAATGTTGAATTCAATTCTGTTATTTATTGAAGTTAGTGTTAAATCTAAAAAATTAATCGATGCATTACTGCCTATCTCTAAAGTGAATTGGATGCTTTTGTGGAATGAATTTATTAGAAGAAGGAATTTAGTCAGTTGCCGATCTGTCCCTGTCCAGATACAGAAGATATCGTCTACGTATCTTTTCCATGTAAGAACATTGTTCAAAAGTGATGAATTACAATTAAAAATCTTATTTTCTAAGTTATTCATAAAAATATCTGCTAACAGTGGACTCGTCGGCGCGCCCATCGGAAGCCCTTGATTCTGCTGGTAGATACAGTTGTTGTATTGGAAATAATTTTGGTTTATGCACATATTGAATAGGCGGGACAGGTCATTAATCATATCAATATCTAAATTAGAGGAGTTTAGGATATCTACAATTATTTCTTTGCAATCAGTAGTTGGGACATTTGGGAACAAATTAATTACATCAAAGGAAATAAGTTTGGCATTATTGGGAATAACTAAGTCCTTAACTGCACTTATCAGTTCAAAGGAGTTCTTGATCGTATACTTAGGGGAAAACACATTAATATTATTAAAGACATTCGTTATGTGAGAAGCTATTATGAAATTCGGGGAAGCACAACATGATACTACGGGTCTGATGGGTTTATTGCTTTTATGTATTTTCAAAAACCCGTATAACTTAGGAATTTTAGGATTAGACTGTACAAATTTATTTTGGTTAGGATAATCATCTTTGAAGATTCGAGATTTATAAGCTTTTATTGCATTTTTAACATCTGTTTGAAATTTATTAGTGGGGTCTTTCGTTAAAGTAGTGATGATTTCGTAACTTTAACGAAAGACCCCACTAATAAATTTCAAACAGATGTTAAAAATGCAATAAAAGCTTGTAAATCTCGAATCTTCAAAGATGATTATCCTAACCAAAATAAATTTGTACAGTCTAATCCTAAAATTCCTAAGTTATACGGGTTTTTGAAAATACATAAAAGCAATAAACCCATCAGACCCGTAGTATCATGTTGTGCTTCCCCGAATTTCATAATAGCTTCTCACATAACGAATGTCTTTAATAATATTAATGTGTTTTCCCCTAAGTATACGATCAAGAACTCCTTTGAACTGATAAGTGCAGTTAAGGACTTAGTTATTCCCAATAATGCCAAACTTATTTCCTTTGATGTAATTAATTTGTTCCCAAATGTCCCAACTACTGATTGCAAAGAAATAATTGTAGATATCCTAAACTCCTCTAATTTAAATATTGATATGATTAATGACCTGTCCCGCCTATTCAATATGTGCATAAACCAAAATTATTTCCAATACAACAACTGTATCTACCAGCAGAATCAAGGGCTTCCGATGGGCGCGCCGACGAGTCCACTGTTAGCAGATATTTTTATGAATAACTTAGAAAATAAGATTTTTAATTGTAATTCATCACTTTTGAACAATGTTCTTACATGGAAAAGATACGTAGACGATATCTTCTGTATCTGGACAGGGACAGATCGGCAACTGACTAAATTCCTTCTTCTAATAAATTCATTCCACAAAAGCATCCAATTCACTTTAGAGATAGGCAGTAATGCATCGATTAATTTTTTAGATTTAACACTAACTTCAATAAATAACAGAATTGAATTCAACATTTTTCGTAAACCTACGTACACAGATATAACAATCCATAACATGTCAAACCATCCGGTCACACATAAACATTCTGCTTATCATTCAATGGTGCACCGGCTAGTAAAAATCCCACTATCATCTGTTAATTTCACGATTGAACTTACAAAAATTAAACAAATTGCTCTAAATAATGGTTATTCTACAAATTTAATTGATAAAATCCTCAATAAGAAACTTAACTAATTTCAACAAATACATTTTTATTTAATACACCTGAAAATAATAATAAAATAATAAATCCCGTTCAATGGCGCAGAATCTTATATATATCCAACTTTTCCTCACTTAGCACAAAAAAATTTCCTTCTCACATTAAACCCGCGTTCTATACTGATAACAATTTAGGTAAATTACTAAAAAATACTAAAGATAGAGAACATAAATTAAGCCACTCAGGTATTTACCAACTATGTTGTAATGATTGTCCATCGTTCTACATAGGTAAAACAACTAGAAATATAAATATTAGAGTCACAGAACATTTAAGATGCTTAAATAATAATAACTTCTCAGAATTTGCCAATCATCTAATTTCCAAAGATCACACTTTTAACAAGGACACAGGGGTTACAATTCTTCACCGTAACAATAAAAGCAAAAAATTGGATAACTTAGAAGCACTCGAAATTAGAAAATCCCTTAATAATAATGCTAGTATTTTAAATAACCAAATTAACTTATCTTTTAGTCCCATTCTGAATATTTTCCCAATAAATCGCTCTGTTCTTCCCGGAAATCCTACAATTACCCCTACCCATTTGCTTACCCCCACTCCAACACCTAAAATTTATATGTCTTGTCAATATTTTATATCATAAGTTAGTTTTAATATTCTCCTGATGAAGGAAGGGTGCTTCCGAAACCGGTAGAGTTTTGATAAAATAAAAGTGGTCTACAACAAATTTATGTGTTTTTTATTGTACAAGTAATTTTTATTTAATTAATTTGTGTTGTTTCACAATTAATTCATTTAAAAATAATATATGGTACATTTGTGCACGTTCCAGAGTAGAAGATACTCTCAGTATCTCCCTGGTGAAAGACCACCATTCAGAATTGAAACATTGCTTGAAATGGCTTTTAGCCGTGTTTGGTGACCAGATCTGAATAGCCAGGTATTTCCCCTTTTCACCACCTTCCTCTCCCCCTTCTCCTTCCCCTCCCCAATACCTTCAGCCTCACAACATTCCCCAATTGGGAATGCCATAGTCTCACTGGCTCCAGACGGTTGGGAACAGTTTGGGACTCTTGTGTGGTATTCATATAAAGAAAAAAGCTCTTCGCTAATCAATAATATTTTTAAAACGTGAGATAAAACGATAGTTGGACTCTTCTTTTCTGCTGTTATTATTATGAAAATTAATCAAAATATTCTGAGTGAGAAAAAATTGTTTATCAAAAGTTGGAATGGTTGCATCACTAGAAATGTTGAATTTTATGGAAACTGGAGAAATGAAGACGTAGGCTTGCAATGATGCTATGGAAATTAACATCGTTAAATGGGCAATAAACCATCTTTATTACTATTTTGAATGAGATGTTTCAGCAGTGAGATCACGAATGCATAAATGTTTTTTTTAACGTCCTGTTGTTCCATTCCATCACGAATATTTGGATGTTAAGTTGGTGTGTTCTATGCCCGTTAACCGGCGGCAGGTATATAAAAATGTAATAAAAATAAAATGCAAACGATTTTTTTTAAGGTGACAATGTCTCGGACCCCCGGCAAACTTACAGCCATTTTAATAGTTTCTGTGTTCATTATATTATATTGGGAAGTCTATAATAGGACCTAATGACGTACACTTCTGAGGATCAAGGTATACTCGTATATTTATAATAATATAGATTTATTGAGTGTAAAATGACTCAATATAAGTCGAACAGCGATCAGCGATAAAAGATAATCAAATTTCTTATCACAATAATAAAACATTTAAAAAGGTTTGAATACATATGACAGGTTTTATAATACCAATAGCTGATGTGTACCCGGCCTAGCTCGCGTTTTTTTAATATTTTTTTTTAAAATAAAGTTATGATGTTGTGAATTCTCGCTTGTCGTTTGAGTGCCATAATTGATTTTACAGCGTAGCCTAATGTAATGTGTAATGCATTGGGACGGCTATGAATATATTTAATCATAGAAATAATGAAACATTCATTTGAAATTTTTATTTCATTTCAAACATTTATTTTTTCTAAATATTTCTAAAAAATAAAGTTCTTACGTAGGTGTGTACTTGTGTTTTCTATTATAAAATATTTTACCCAAACAAACCTTCTTATTTTGAATATGTCATCTCTGGCTAACCGGAGTGTTATATCTATAGGCTAACCTCAATACAACATGGCGGGTTCAATGTTTTTCACACTAATTTTAAAACGTTATAGCACCAGTTTTACACATTGGATTTCATTCATACTCTCTAAATCGTCTCGGCACTAATAAGAACGAACTGTGCTATTTTCAGCGAATTCAGAAGAGTAATCTTCGATAAAATCGAGTACAGACAGATAGACAAATATTCATTTTCATATATATAGATTACTTTATTTTTACACAACTGTTTACTTATATATGTCACTATCCCAAATTGTTGAATTGGCAAGAGTGGCGCTGAGTGTAATTAACTCTGTATATTTTACTACCCAATTAAAAATGCAATCTGTCAATAATAAGTCAGCGGCATTCTATAAAATATTGCTAATTAAAAAAACATATTTACCCAGGGGAAAATTCTATTCACCGAGCCGGACATTCGAAGAACTAAATAAAGAGACTCGAATCCTCGTGTTAAAGTTTTTTTTCTTGTTCATATGTGTTAAATAGCGAGTTAACATCGTGTGGGGGAAATTACGAACCATTTTTTGCATTTTTACAGAATCTGTGAAATGTATATTAATAAATATCTTTACTTAAATTTGATGCAATTTCACACTATTAGCACGTAATAACATGGAAATTAAATTATATTTAATCGTTGAATAAGATAATATTAATATATCCTAAATGAAACACGAAACCGAAAAAAAGCACAAAAAATAAAAAGGTATCAGTCGCATCTGGGACAACCGCTTTACCAATTAAGTTAATTAGACCAGTTCAATTTACGCCATCTTTATGGATATCATACCTCAACTTCAAAATCTCTCAATATTATCCTACATTTTTAAATCCCATATTATTGGCACCTATCTTTGTGATGATTACAAAGTTCTATAGTCAAAAGTCAATTTATGTTTTATATAAATAAAAATCGGATACGTACTCGTATATCCGAGACTATATCCAGATTGCAATTGTGTTCGGGAAGAATAAATTCAATTTAATTCTGTATTAACGCTTTTTCTGATTTCTAAAATTTTAATTTTTTCCAATTGTACCATATACTAATCGTTTGAAGAAATTATACAGTATGCACTAACTTTACAATATGTATAAAAATAAAAGAACTTAATTAATTCCACTTTATTATTTTTTCATCCAACCGGTTTCGATTCAACCTGAACCTTCCTCAGGGGTGAATAAAAATATATTAAACATAATACAGAAATACATGGTATTTCATAGAAAATTAAAAGAGAGAGACATCAACTTAGGTGGGGGGCAAGGAAGGAAGAGCTTCAGAGGGAGGGGTGAAGGTGGGCGGAGGTAATGGAAATATTTAAAAAATGGGGGTGTTAGACAAATCTAGTTGTTTATTATGTTTATTTATAATATGTTTTCAACCTTTCACTCCTTCTTCATTTTTATTATCACTTTTGCGAGATAATGTTTGTTCTTGTACTTATTATTATTATTAGTATGTAAATATGCCTGTTTTATGTACTAAAATAAATAAAAAATAGTAATCTCCAAAAATTTACTTTTATTTCTGTAGAGAACTGGAAGATATCGGAAACAAAGTAATACATGATACATGAAATAACCGTGAATTCATAAGAGACCCGTTATTACCATAATTTGTAAAAAGTAGGTATTTAAACTCCATCGATACACAAAATTAAATAATAGAGACAAGAATTTAACGCGCTTAAGGAAATATTTCGCAAGAATGACGCTATACAAATATACGAGAAAAGAAAAATTGCGTGATCAGCGAAGCCGTTTAAAATTTTAAAATTATTTATTTAGGTACCTACCTACCTAAATCAAAATATACAACCTTACGTTTTGCCTCATTGATAAAGCAATAAAAAGTAATTACATACCAGGGTAATTATTCAAATCATTTACGTGGAAAAAACTTACGCTTTTTTATATTGAGGTTCACCGGACTGGACTGGCGTGATTATTGATAGCTTAGTTTTATTACTTAATTACAAAAAAACATATAAATAAATAATAACTATCAAATTAAATTGATTGATAAAATATTATTTTAACTCTTCAAAGAGTGGGTTGGTCGCAGAACAACGTTAATAGTATCAGATAAATTAATAATGAAATTTATAACAGAATACGGGTATAAGAAATACGCCTATTGGGTGCAGGTATAATAATTAAGACATGTTGAAGGATCAAGATTATTATTTCCTGATGCTGTAATATTTTAATCCTACCTGCACATAAAACATATTAATTCCTTGTACTCCATCACTTGTAATAAGCCATATAAATTAGTAAATCTTATAATTTCTGGTATTATTATTTAAAATGTCAATGTCGGGTTCGGAATTATTAAACGGATTACAAATTCATAGTCGTTATGCAAAATGAAGGCAACGTACACAATGAAAACTTTTTAAATGTTAAAACTAGGCCAGAGCTTTATTGCTTAGAACCAGTGGAACTGCGACACTAAGGGCCGTCTGTTTCAATACATGCTATAGTAAAAGTAAGAGTTAAAAGGCTTGCCAAAGTTAAATTTCCCCAAAATGTGTTTTTCAATCAATTTAACTGTCAGTTTTACGTCACGTCTAACTTTAGCTGTTACTTTCCGAAAACCGATAGTTACTCGGCCATTTTGACATATTTCAAAATTCTATTGACGGAATTGCTCGCTTCAATATTTCTTACGATGTATTTCATGAATAATGACGACGATGATGGTAGTGACGACGAATTAATCATCCAATAATACGTATTCAGCGAAAATCAAAAACATTTCGACAACGCGTAATTAATAATATATTGGATATGTTTTCAGGTTTTCGCGGCCAAAAGCATATTTTGGTTTTAAAGGGAGGAAGCCCAACACGGCATAATATCCCGAAAAATCTCCAAGAAAATAATATTTTATGCTTTTATGGGACGATTTTTAATTTACGGCGCGATATTGAATGTCGAAAGATTTCGAAATTTGCAATGCCTCAAATTCAATATGATATTACAGTTACTGAAAGGAAAATTATATTTTTCCCTGTAATATCGTATGTTATTTTTAAATGCTCACACAAATATTTTTGTAGGAACAAATCTGTCATCGCCATTGATATGTTCAACCATATAAGAATATTTTCTAGATACCACTACGGCATATTTTGACATTTGTTGTTTGTATTTCACCAGAGATCAAATTTAACCGCCGGTGTGGCCCGAACCAAAAAAATGATGCGGCGTATTTTTTTAAAACAATTTGGAAATATTAATTTAAGGAATGTTCTGCTTTCTCGACTGGCCACACTAATAACAATTACTTTAGCAAATGTACACTTGAAACAGCGCGTGGTCCTATTTAACTCGCGGGTTACTATAACTGACCTTTAAAATTTATATTTAGGTACATCGTAACCTTCCTCTTCCTACTCTCATTGCCCTGCCATTTCCTTCCACCTCAAAATTGACGAGAATCGGGCTGCTATAATCCCACGAACAGTGATATTATTGTGTGGCATTCGCGTAGAAAAACGGTCGCAACAAAAATATGTTACTCTTTTTAGGAGCAAATTTATGGTAGATTTGTTTCTAAGCACTTGTTTAGTTCCGCGTTGCCTTGGTTTACTCCGTGACGTACGCGTAATAATTACATGAGAATATAAGATGTGGCATATTCTCACTCACGCGTTAATATATACAGCATAGCCTTTGAAGAAAGCCTTTATGATAATAACGAGGAATCTTCAGGAAGGCTCGGCATTCCATCGACTGGGTACATGGGTAATTTATGTACTGGACTGAAATAAAATTATCCTCTGAATACTAAGTTATTTTCGGTGATATTACTCGTACCTCGAATACCTCGGTCTCACGTATATATGGGTTGTTTATCATACTTTTTTTTACTTCATGTATTCATCTATACAATCTTAATGTTATAAAAGGGTTATAGTAATGTGCCTGTCTCACTAGGATAACCTGTGTTGAGGTCAGGCAAAGTTTACAGTTTACAAAGTTTACAACGTTTAAAAAATTTACACTATAATTAGTTTATACTAAGATGTTTCAACCCCTTTTTTGTCCCTGGTGAATCAGATTAGTAAATATCTACTTTGCCTAAGGTATACAACGAATTTTTAAAAATTACCTAAAGGTTCATCCTTGAACGTACAAAAGCTCTTTTATAATGCAACTTGGGATTGGTTTAAGAAAGTTTAAGATTTAGTTTGCGGTCTCTCCTGAAATCCCGACATCCTCTCATGAGTATGGACATTACACTCGTACAGTAGATTTTTCAGCACATGCTTCGGAAACATATTGTTTTATTTTTTATTTACTTTATTACAAAAAAACGCTGCAAAACCTCATTCGTAAACGGAGTCATTAAGGGGATATAATTTCTAACGTCCGGTTTTTTTGTAAATAATTTGACAGAAGTGTGCACACAGGATTTGCAACCTAACGATTTTCCCGAGTTATGTGAGAATGCCTAGGTTATAGATGACTGCCAGTATTAAATTATGTGATTGGTTATTTTTCAAATCATGTTTTAAATATTTTTATTGTATAACCTCTAAATGATATACGTTATTTCGAGAATTGAAAATGATGAGAGCATATGAAACTCCGATTCCACCAACAGACCGCAAACCAAGATCACGTTTGAGAAATTCGTAGCTTTCCTCAATCTGCGTGTTGTTAGTGTTTATTATTCACTCTGTGTGGCTTTGCGTATCAAGATCAATCACCGTTTGTGGCTAGGAATATCTCACGCATAAATGTACTCATCGGCATTTACAGGGAAAAGGTTTCGATGAAACAGATTGTATCTAGAATTCATCATGTAAAAAAATATTGTGTTTTTATTTGAGTGTAATTATTATTCGTCGTGTTAATAGTCAAGGTCAATATTATGCGTAATCTCCATTGAGTTCGGAATGTAGAAAAATATACCCCGTAAGTAATTTTTTGTGTGAAATTGAATTGAATCAAATAATATCAACACACCTGCGAATTAATTTTCACCTTTTCCTCGAAGTTCGGTTTTCTTTGTTCAAGTGACGAAAGGGTTCTTTAAATATCCACCCCCACTCTTACAGAATTCACACTTTCTTTCGCAGTGCAATCGCCATGGCCATGGAATGAGCTGCCCGTCGTTTTACGAAGTTCCCCCATAAAACGCCATCTTTAAGAAAAAACTGAAAAGCCACATTCTGTTCCCAACTAGTTTTGCTCTCATCTTATCTTAACACCTTTATTTTCCTTTGGTCCCTACATCATTATGAAGACAACTTATTTAAAACAATCACACCAGCGGAAATGGGCTGAAAAACTTTATTTACACCATAAATCTGCTCGTAGATTGGATGAAAGAAATTGCCGGTGTCTTTATTTTCCACCGTTATATAAATACCGCAATTTTATACGTGTTAATGAATAAAATGAAGGTTTTTCTAGAAAATATTATCATAATAAACTGTGCACGACTGAATCCTTTAGTTTGGGTAGAATACAGTTAAGCGGTGGGGTTTAAAAAATTAATTTGACTAATTTATTATCGAACGCCTGTCTCTATTATTTATAATTGACCGTGGCAACCTTCAATGGCAGTGTTCACTGTTCGGTGCAGTCTGTGTTGGCAATCAAGCAGCGATCTGAAGAATGCAATCGTCTTAAGGCGTTTTATGTTTATTACTATGTAGTTATAAACGACATGAATAATTGGACACATAATTATAATGTTTAAAGCATTCCTTGCAATTCGCAATACTTAAATAGACATCATACGATAATTCAAAGGCGCATTATAATCATAAAAACTCCGCTTTGCATAAACGATTTAAATAAATAACAATTAATCTATCTATCAAGTTCCTGATCCCAGAGATTAAACTAAAGAATTTATTTAAAAGGTGTCTCGCGTTTTCTGTAGGCATTTTTAAAGGCTCGCACTTATAATAATACAAATGGACTGCTTCCGTTTGGTTCTTGTTTTCATGCTGCTCCCGGAAATACTATCCCACCGTTTGTTTTGGAATGATAGAACCTTAGGACATTTACTTGTAAAGTAAGTCTAATATTCAGAAGTCCGAAAGAAAATAATCTTCTAATTTAAAAAATAAAACAATAACTTTGTTTACATCACTTTTATTCGTTTTATACTTTTGCCAACCGGGTTTCACTACTACCGTAGCTTCGTCAGGGCAGTATAATACTAAACTATGAACTAAGATACACATGTCTTATGGATTGATAAAAGCGGGCGAGTGAAGGGCCGAGGGTGGGAGATCAGCAGGTACCTAGCAGGGAAGGGCGTGTACTTTGTTTATTGGGAATAATTTAAGAATTGGACTTTTATTTAACCGCCCTGCCTTTGGGTTATTTTTCAAAAAAGTAGGTAAAAAAACATCGGTTTTTTTTCCACGTGCTTGGAGTATCACTGATTAGCGGCGTGACTTGTATGGGAGAATACGAAAACAACCGAACACATCCGTTAGCTTCGGCTTACCTCGGCATACTAAAAGCGATAACGCAGGAACGATGTATACGAACGTTTTGTGGGTTTCGGTTTTCGTTATTTTTTAACCTGAACGTACGGGATACGGTTTGTTGCGTTCGGGCGATGATATAGCGGACGTATCACGTACGTTCGTGTCGGTAGGGCGGTTAAATTTATTTGGTTATTAATGAGTCTAGTATTAGTGTTTTTTGTTTTCCTTATTTATACATATTATATACAAAATAAACGTGGATTAATACAAAGTGTATTTCTATTAAATCAAAATAATCTTCCATTAAAGATTTTTCCTTGAAGTTTCAATAGAGGAGTTTACTTATTTTAAATTGGAGGAAACCAAAAGGCTGTGGATATAAAATCTAAATCGATTAAAATTCATTCAATAGTACGGTTTCAACATCTATTTAAAAGACGAATGAATATTCGATTACTCATTTAACCGCATGATAGTTTGCAGAGAACGTTCATTTTCTATACATTTTTGTTTTTGTTATTACTAATTCGAAACATCTTTCGATTATAAAAGTTGTTCAAAATCAAACGTTTCTATTATATTCATCGGCGCCAATAGCCCCCGAGTCAATTATTCAACGGCATTTTCTCTAACGACTTTCTTTTCTGATTTATATTTCTACAGTACTACAGAAAATTTAAAAAATAGTTAATCGACTATCTCGAATGACGTATCCTGTATATATATGTTATGGACTAGTATAACTGTGGTGCGTCATCTAGTGTTATTTCTATTCGTGACGCCTGTTTACTTCTACCCTTAATCGAAGGTTTATTATTTCGCTATAGCATTTATTTTTTTTTATTCTGTCTGCAAATATTGATCATTTTTATCTTGATCACATTTTATACAACAAATCTGAACCATAGTCTTACTATGATCTGTGTAAACTCCGCCATTCATCATATGTGAAATACTTGACTAAAATTAAGTACCTTCTTACAAATAAGGTATTATATTTGCACGTGAGAAAATGAGGTATCGAACAATACTAATATTGTTATGATTACTGGTAAGACTTGGTTTCTGGGTCGATTGGACATTTGGAGCCTGTTTTAAATCAAAGGGTCTAAAAACATACTTCAGCAGCCGATCCATTGTTTTAACGGGCCCTTTCTTTATTCTTGTCTAGACATCTGTAGGTACATATATTTAAGTGGGATCGGTGGATATCTGTTTTGTTCATTCGTGATTCCAATTCAGGCTTTTTTTTACTTACTTAACTGAAGAAAGGACGATTATTTTTAACAGGCAGACCCGTGATTTATTCAATCTAAATTCAGAGAAGAAATATCCTTGGCTCTGAACCCAGAGGTTGCGGGTTCAAATCCGGAAGTGCTAATAAAAATGCATTCAATTTATTTGAGATTTTTCACATCCATTTTTTTTTGTTTTTGTTTTTGTGTGCACATGGCAGTATGGCACGTCGTTCCATTAAATAACTTCGGTCATAAGACAGATACGTAAGGTCAGTAAGCGAGTGAGAGCATTATATTTGTATTTCCAAGTTACGTAGTTATGGATTTATTGAGAACTCCGTAGTGTAGTGATACTATGCAGGTATTTGATTTTGATTCGGGAGGTTGTGGGCTCGATTCTAAAATACGGCGCTGTTAGTCCTGGATGTCAATCATTAAGAGGAACAGCTGCGCGGCCTGTTTCATACAAAATTTAATTTTGGATTAGAGGCCAAAATACTCACCTAAACCTAATGATATTTATTTTCATCAAAAGATATAGCAAACATCTAGGACGGATTAGAAGCATTTTTTTGAACTACAAAATAAAAGCCATTAAAGTAATCGAAGCAACTTTAGCAATTATTTGGGGGCGAATGATGATTAAAAATAAGAAGTTTAACTATAAAAATATAATGTAATTTAATAAAATAATAATTAAAAAAGTGTAAAAATAAGCATTGTACGTTATGATTATGTCAAAGTTGCCTCTAAAATCATGAAAAATGAATAACTTTAATGGCCTATAATTCATAAATTAAAACAAAAAATAAATAAAAGACTTATATTATTAGTACTAGATATTTACTATACCTTAAAGATTAAAACGATCATTCAGTTTGGGTGGGTATTTTGGCCTCAAATCCAAAATTAGGTTTTGTATTAAACAGGCCGCGCAACCGTTCCTCCCAAGATTAATGGACATTGAATAAATAGCTATAAGAAAGACGAATTAACACATATTTTCACCTTCTCCTTTCTATTCTCAATTTACTTCCGCCTCTCCACATTACCTAAATGGGGGGACAATAATCCACAGGCTCCGGCAGGTAAGATTCGGTAAAAGGCGCCTGAGATTCTGTTATATTTTCTATTTCGCAATGTTTCCGACTTCTGGGTTAATCTTGTGATGCACGCACGACCACATTAAATGAATATTGTCATGAGAAATGGGAGACAAGACATTCACTTTGCAGTAAATAACAATGTGACATGAAGTGATTGCCGATTGAATCTGGGTTGGCGCCATCTCGAATCGAGGAAAGGTTATACCGCGCGATTATCTTATATGGGTCAACTACACTGTATGCGGTGTGCGACATAATATGCTTGGGTTTTTACCATATTTCATACAGCGAAGATGTAGAACAAATTTAAAAGAAATAATTTTGTTAAAGTTATATTATGTTGTTTGTGAAGAAAATATGAGGTGCGCTAGTTTTGCCTTCTTATTCTCCTTCCTTTTATGGAGCATATCTCCCAGGTGAGTTCTGCGGCAATCGGAATGAAAGAATGCCTCCATACCTATCCATTTCCACAAATTCCGCAGCCATGACGATTGCCCCTTCCAAAAAGAGATTCCTAAATTCGGTCTACCATCAAAAGAATATCCTTAACGTACTTCCGGTTTCTGACGGATTCGCCTAAGAAGCGAAGGTTTAATATCCGGTCGCATTTGTTCAAACATCTCGGAGACAATAATTCGAAACGTATTGTTTGTTTACTGCTGCGGGTTTCAAGCAATCCCTTAGTTACCTGATTATCCGATTAATGCAATCGATGACCCATTCGATACCTAGTCATTAAACGAGTGATTAATAACCCATGATATCAATCATTTATTAATAGCCGTGATAACACTGTTTGAAGATCGTAAATACCGCCAGCATCATTTATCTTTGCAGTCACGAGTTCAATTAATTTCAGAGACCCTTATCCAGTGCATCGTGTGCAAGGCAAACTGCGCATTCTCATAATGCAGTTCTCATATTGCATGATGAACGTCACCTAGACATTAGAGATTTCCTTCTCAATTAATATTTAACTCATATTAATGACCCACTTTCATCGTTGGGAACTAATTTCAAGTTGCAGCGAGTTCATTGACCAGTTTTATTTATTGAATAAAAATGCATGAAATCCACCGAGTAAACATCTCTCCACTTTAAATAAAATTAACAGCGTATTTCTGGCCACAAGTCAAAAAAAAACATGAAACGCGATAACTCCTAGTGCATACAATCACAAAATAAGAATTATCAAATAAAACTAGTTTTCATGTTGTTTATTTGAACAATAATGTCCAAAATACGAGTTTTTTCAAGTCCGTCATATCATCTCGCCCACGCGGACACTCGTGTGACGATGTAACCGTTGTGAACAAGTTTGTGCTCTTTGACTTTGAAATTGATTCAGTGGAGTAGGATTTAGTAGGACGCTCACTAAAAATGTAGATTTTTTAACAGTGCAATAGCAATCTGTCGGGTGTTGGTAGCCTTTCATTCCGGCGACTACCGTTTTCTTATTGAAACACAATTCCGCAATGCGGTTTGGCCACTATGCGAATTGTATTGCTTTGGTGACTAATTCGATGTTGGAAGTGTCTTAATCATTATTTGGTTATGTCAATCACGGAACGTTTCAGCAGAATTAACTGTAAACCTGAAGATGTAACGAAGAAATTCCAGAGGACACGTGGTAAGAGCCGGAATAATCCTCAGACTAAAGGGCTTTGTTTTATGTCTAAGGTTTCGACCCTATTCTCGGCTTTTTTCTATGATATTATATTCTATTTTTTGATAGAAAACAGTCACTTTGTGGTTAGACATATTTAATGAAAATAAAACAATAACTTTGTTTATAACCACGAGAATTTTATTTAATTTTATTACGACCGACCGGTTTCGCTTAACATAAGCATCTTCAGGGTACAAAAAAATTAAAGTTTAATTTTTGTACCCTGAAGATGCTTATGTTAAGCGAGACCGGTCGGTCGTAATAAAATTAAATAAAATTCTCGTGGTTATAAACAAAGTTATTGTTTTATTTTCATATTATATTCTGTTTAACCACAATTTGTTGCCCTGTGTCCAAGTAGCTTACAGCTCAAACAAGCTTCATCGTTAAAGGCAAGATATGATCTGAACTGCATAATTACAATAAATTCATTTAAAAATATACTTATTATTCACCACTTTATAAATATACATTTATATCTACATGTTTCGAAATGAATATATAGTATTCATATATTCCTGAGGTTTATCAATGTATATTTATAGAGCGGTGAATACTAAGTATATTTTTTAATTCATTTATTAATAATGACGACACAAAGTGAACACCAATCGTTTGAAGAAATTATGTGTAATTACAATTTGATTTAAAAAAAACATAATAAACATAAATTTTTTAGAAGAATATAGAAGATTCTTGAGAAATATTTATGCTTTAAGTTTGTTACATATGTTTTTCTTTCATATTGATATACATATTTTGTAACCTTAACTGTAAATTTAGGATAAAATTTTGAATAACAAGCTCCCGTTCAAACTACAAAAAAGCAGTTTATCGGGACTTTTTGAAATGCATTTAAAAAAAATTTATGTAAATAAATAAATGTGAAATAATACATTTTTATAAATTAATTAAAACTTACATTGTATTCATTAGTTTACTAATATACACATATCTACATGTTTCGAAAGCGATGCTTTCTTCATCATTATTATTACATACAGGAAAGACTTGTATAAATTTCAGTAAATAGATAATAAGTAAATAAAGTTAAGGAACATATTAAGGAAGGTGTTTAAATAATAACAATTATTCTGAAAATGCTAATCATATGTTAGAAACCATTCTTTTTCATTCATTCATTCTTTGGATATAAATAAAGGTTTAAAAAATTTACTTACAAATACAACCGGTTTAAAATTAATGAAATTTTAGAAATCAGAAAAAGCGTTAATAGTGAATTAAATTTAATAAATAGTAACATAATTTTTTTTATAATTGAACTATCTCTTGAATTTATTTTCATATTAATAGTAATAATAAAAATATATATTTTATTTCTAATATAAATTTGCTTTTCAATGTTTCATAATAATTTTTTATTAACATTTTTAATTAATTATTATATGCTTTAATAATGTTTTCATGTTTATAATTTGTATATTCTTAAATATTTGTGTTGTATGTCTATCATTTATCTATACTTGACATTATTATTTTTTAGTATTCTGTACATTCCTGATGAGGAAAGCTTCGCTTTCGAAACAAGTAGATATGTATATATTAATAAAGTGGTGATTTCAAAGTAATCTCTAATTCGTTTATTTATAAATATATACTTATTATAACTTAATAAATAATAAAAATTCATTATTTTGAGTTTTGAAAAATAATGCGTTTAACATGTGACTTAACATATGCATATTTGAACGTGAGAAAAGCGAGTTACGTGCGGCCTTCCCGACTAGAAATACCTGGTCGGCGGTCTGTGTTTTGTTTAAAGAGGCCGCTCGGTAAAAAAACCTCATCTCATTTTTATTAACCTACAAAGATAATATGGTAAGACAGCTATTGATTGCGACTATCGGACATTGATTAAAACGTTCAGATTGATTGGCGCCAGGCCAATCTAAGTGAACCAACAGAAGTCCGCTAACTCAACACCTGGTCTGGGTTACCTGCTGGATAGTACGTACTCGGAGATTAGGGGAGGATACGTGGACGTACTAAATTAATATTGAGATGAATTATCTAAACGAACGCCGACCTTTAAAAACCACTGTTACAAAACGGGCAATGACAAAACATGATTAATTAAATACACTGTACTTAATTAATAATAGTACTGTGTACTATAATGGATACATTTTTGCAGAAACGGGCGGTCCGTTTGATAGATTCGCCTATCTTAAAAAACGGGTTGCAATCTTTGGAGCACAGACGTCAGGTGGGAATGCTGTCCTTGTTCTACCGGTATTTTAATGGAAGATGCTCCGAGGAACTAGCGTCATTGATCCCTTCGGCACCGGTGCATAGTCGGGAAACACGCCAAACGCGCGCCCAACATTTGCACACGGTTGACATTTGTCACATGAGAACGGGTCGCTTCTACGATTCATTCTTGTGTTCAACAGCTCGGCTGTGGAATGATCTGCCAGCCTCTGTGTTTCCTCCATCCTATAACATGGGTCTCTTCAAGACCCAAGATCACTCCTTCCTATCCTCTAAAAGACCCTCCACACAGCATCCCCAAAGATGACATAGGCCTTGAGGGAAATTACTTCCCTCAGGGTCTCCTGTGTGGAGTTACTGTAAAAAAAAAAACATTTTAGCAATAACTAATGAAATAATATGATTAAATACATGTTCGTACATTGTTAGAAACCGTCGATCGGTGGCCTAAAGAAGGTTTGGAGAATAAAATAATGGGCAAGTGAATGCAGACTTGTCGGTAACATCCTAGGAAGACATGCGACGATCGAGTCAATCGAATGCAAGTCAGATCATGTACACAACCAGCATAATGAAATATGTAGGAGATGATGAATGGATGTAAATGCGGTTCACCCTCTCCCCCTACTCTTGCGGAGAAATGGCGTACGAGTATATAGCTAGGTAGTAAGGTAATTATTTGATTTATTGAAGAAGTCATTATTAGATTTTGCATTTATTGAAGAAGTACGGTAATTCTTTAGGACCGAATAAAAAACATAATAAATGCTTTAAGTTTGCTATTTTAACATTATAACTTACATTCTAAATCACGGGCAAAACCGGGTCCGGACTGCGAGTTTAAACGTAAAGCGCAATTCGACAAACGAGTTCCAAAACAATTGTTTTATGCTACTCGAGCTAATTAATGTGTGTTTATTTATGAAATTAATCGAAGTAGAATATAAACCATAAATAAAAATATAAAATTCGATCTGTATAAAATCAAAGAGAACAGATTTTTCCGTTACTTAATTATACAAAATCAAACATAGCAACAGTTACAATAAATATGAAGAATTAACTTGCATTTTTGTCTTTTTTTAAAATAATTTTTACTATTCTTGAACATAATTGTATAATCACAATAATACTATATCATAAATACGTGAACACCTCAGTACAGGTTCTCCTAGTGAGGCGTTCATGATACGCTATTATATATTAACAATTTATAGTACATACACATCATTCTATATAATAATTTCTTGCATAATAAAAATTGTGTGTAAATAAATAGAAATTAATAAAAAATATTTTTTTTAAATTTCTCAAAAGATCGGGACTCGTGGCGTCATTATTAACAAATGAATTAAAAAATTACTTAGTATTCACCACTTTATTAATGTATACATATCAACATGTTTCGGAAACGAAGCTTTCCTAATCAGGAATATACAGAAATCAATAATAATAATAATAGTATTCTGTATATTCCTGATAAGGAAAGCTTCGCTTGATACAGTAATATATACATGTTGATATGTATATATTAATAAAGTGGTGATTAAAAAGACATTTTTAATTCATTTATAAATAAACAAGTATTTACACCAATCTTTTGAAGAAATTATAAATTTCTTTAGCACTCGGTTGCAACTGGCGTAACTTGACAGGTGCAACCATAGAGCAAATAATGCATAGAGATATCCTATATCCAAGTAAGGGGAATAAACCATTATAGAGAGTGAGAGGTGCGAGCTAGGCGTCCCGCCAATTTAAGTAAAACAGTTAATAAGTAAAAGGTTCGACTTGTTCAAAAAACCGAATGTTTTGTTATCATTATCATTATTATTGGCTCAGGACATTTACCGTAGAGCATAACGGTACAATCTTATAGGGGTACTTTATTTATTTTAGAAGGAACTCCAGTCCATTTTTTTTATCAATAATGACATTGCAACTTAAATACCCGTATATATATTTTTTTTTTTCTAAAGTTAGTTTTCATAGAAAAATAATTTTTAATGTTTCAATTTTTCAAAGCTCTCTAAAAGGCTCCAACTCTATGACCGGTCGATTTTGGTCAGTTTTGAGGTTAGAATATCAAATGTCAAAACAACAATGAGCTACACCGTACATAATTTTATATTCTATTCATAGTAAACCATAACTCTAAGAATATTAATAGTATTATGCATTAACATCGAAATATCCACATTGACAATTGGTTTACTCATGAATACTCTAATTTCTGTTATTAATAAAAGTGTAAGCGACCATTGTCGTTACAAGACTGTAAACATGTAGGTGCTGGATTAAGCCACTTTCTATGCTTCTGGGGGTACGGGGCCGACTATCCTTGAGGCAGGTTCAGGAATCCTTCAGGTGGGAGGCAGGAGAAGTGAAAGACTTTCTATGGTGACAAGATGTGACTGGGTACGAGTCACGATTGCTCGTCCGAGTGTGACTCCTGCGGTGGTGGATATGTGCCTTGATGGGATCACGGCGTTGGAGGGCAGGAGGCGAAGGGCACTCGACTGCACTCGAACGGTGGGCGTTGGGGTTCGGCGGTTCCTGCCGAGTTTTCTCGCAGCGTCTCAGGCTGGGGATGCAAGTGGCCTGCTTGCTTTGTAGGAGACGGGAGTCTCGACTACGACCACTGGCCGGACGGTCTCTACTCACTCGTCTCTGTCCACTACTGACTTTGCTTCGGCCAAAGTCCCCCCTTTTAATCACATCCGAACTATTCTTCGGGTTCCTTCGTAACTACGAACTGTGGCTCGGTGGCTTTTAATTAGTTCGCTGTTAATCCCCGTAACTGCCTTTTTCTGGCGACTGCGAAATTCCCGGGATTTAAAGCCGGGCGTTTGTAAATTACCCTCAGGTAAACAGACCTCGGGTACCGTATTATGGATTAGAATAAATCGGTGTTTCCCGCACTTATGGCTTGTATCAACAAATGTCGCAAAATTAGAAAGAATCATGATTATGAACAATCGATGATCACGTCGGCTACAAAAAGTTTTTTTATTTATTTATATTCAATAAAAATTATAGAGCTTAAAGTCACCCAAATTAAGTTAAATTTTGGTCAAAACTAAAAATAAATATAAGAGAAAAAACATTTTTTTCATACTAATCCAAAAACAGAATGCGCACGTGACGTCAGATGTTCCAAATGCAATGGTACCAAAATAACAAGGTGTTTTCATGGTATTATTTTTTATTCACTTCTAAATAACGATTTATAAATTCTACGTATATATATATAATAAAAGTTATACATTCGTAACCGGCGTTTGTTGATCCATATGAATACATATTTTTAAAGCCATTATATTTTTCACTGGAGTTCCTTATTGTAGACCCCTGTCGTCCAGAGGACACTTAATATTCAGTAGTGATGTTCCACGCAGCTGATCCAATTGAAGTTAAAATCTTACATTCCGCCACTTATACAAATATTCCTCTGAGGTCAGAACTTCCTCCTTGCGCGCTCAGTGCCGTGCACAATTCAAGGACAGCCGATCTTAATCAACGGGCGGCGCTAACACGCCTCACTCAATTTTAACATCACGACCGGCTTTATGCATAATGCACTTTTTATCAATTGAAACTATAGCTAATTTAATAAAAATGCTAAATACTGTATTCAAATTATTAATCTTACATTTTACACATACAAAAAACCCAACGCACCGAACTGCCAAAATATTATTTTCGAAAAAGATATGTTATTTCATTATTTAAACGTTACTGCCGAAATTTTTTTTTATATATACCTAACGGATGCTTTTAAACGTAACAATAAGGGACTCCAGTGAAAAATATTATGACTTTATAAATACATATTCATATAGATTAGCAAACGATGATCTTGAATATATAACTTTTATTATATATAAAATTATACCTAGAATTTATAAATCTTTATTGAAAAGTTATTAAATAATCATCTCATCAAAACTTGTATTTTTTTTAGTTTTGGTGAAATTTAAACGTAACTTGGGTGACTTTGAGATCTATAATTGTTTTACAATATAAAAAAAACATTATTAATAACAGAAATTAGAGTAATCATGAATTGATATTTTGATAATATTAATGCTCAATACTATTATTATTCTTCGAGTTATGGTTTACTATGAATAGAATATAAAATTATGTACGGTAAATAATAATAATAATAATGTCTTTATTTCAGTAGAACAAAGCGGTGAGTGCAATACTCTGTGTGCCATATAAAATATTACATTTTTAAAAAATATAAAAATTACGTGATGTGGAAATAGAATATAAAAAATAAAAAATAAAACATATTTAGCACTTATGCTACGGTGGCTTGAGGGAAATTCTGTATCAGTGATGTAGGGGCGCGCCCTGCCACTGGGCGACGGCCTGGACAAGAGTGTTTTCCGATATCCGGTAGCGCTGACTCGCCCCACCTATTCTGTGGCACATCAAAGCAGCGAACCCATTTACCCTTCCCTCTGCGAACATCTGCGAGGCGCTGCATCGCCAAGGGAGGCCGAAGAGCGCCCTGTAAGCGTGGTTATATTGTACTCGGAGTGTGTCCATGACGCCTTTTGTATATCTAGTCCATAGTTCGCTAGTGTAAAAGCTCATGCAGTATGTCTGGAATAGTTGCTTCTTTACCGGAGAACTGCACCTGTTGAATCTCCTGACGAGTATGTTGGCTCGCACGCTTTTATCGTTTAGGTCATCATGATGACATTCCCCAAGTATTTTATTTCGCTGCAGATTTCAAGATTGGCTCCGCCCAGACGTATGGGTTGAATGACAGCAGGACCAGTATTTGCTTTGAAAATCAGCAGTGACGATTTTTTAGCATTGTACATCAGCCCGTGACTAACAACGTATGATTTGCATATGGAAAGAAGTTTTTTCATTGCTCTTACCGATGGGGCATCCGATTCTTGCTTTCTTCAGAGTTTTACTAAGCTCATCCATGTATATATTGAACAGCACTGGGGACATTGAGCCTCCTTGACTAACGCCGCAATTTAATTAAGCTGCTTCTGATACTATCATTTCATCTGACAAAGTTTCCTGTTGGTTGTACCATGTACTCAATATATTAATAATTTGTGGTGGTATGTCGTCACAACTTATTATGACTAACCCTGTTAAAAGCTTTGACATTTGATATTCAATTGACATCCCTGTCAAAAGCTAATCCTTGTTTTGAAATTTGACATTTTAACCTCATAACCGACCGGTCATAGTTTCGGAGTATTTTGAAAAATTGATACTTTTAAAATTATTTTGGAAACTAACTTTTATACCCAGAGGGATCTAGATTTTAAGCGAATTTTGAGTAAGATGCCATGTTCACGCTTGTTCCCTTTATAATTAGTTAAGTTGACAATATAATTTAAAAGACTTCCGGCTGATAACGGATGGTATGTTACATGATAACGAAACTATAATGATTAACTGATACTTCGATGGCCGCAGGCGACGCTGATCGAGGTCACCTACGGCTCCCGGCTCTTCCAAGAATGAGGACCATGAGGAGCCTTCGTTCCTCCCACAACGGTGCCAACCACTTCCCAGGTTTCACAATTTATTGCCCCCAATATTCATGAAGTGGTATCAACATAATAAAGAGTGGAGTCCCATCCACAGATAAAACTAATAACTGTCCTATTTCAAAACTAAAAGAAGAAATACAGTAAAACGGAGTAGTTATAAGGAACTCCAGTACAGTTAAAAAAAATGTATTAATAATGTCGTCCAAACTTAAATACAAGTATATATATATATTTTTTTAAGTTAGTTTTAATAGTTAAAATAATTTTGAAGTTTCAATTTTTCAAAGGCTGTCAAAACGCTCCAAATCTATGGCCAAACGGCCGATCAGTTTTTAGGTTAGAATGTCAAATGTCAAAACAAGGATGAGCTTTACAGTACACAATTTTATATTCTATTCATAGTAAACCATAACTAAACATAAGTAATAACTTTTTTCCCATTTTTAGAAACTTTAATTCGAAGAATAATAATAGTATTGAACATTAACATTATCAAAATATCCATATTGACAATTGTTTTGCTCATAAAAACTCAAATTTATGTTATTAATAATAGTTTTTTTTTTATATTGATCAAAAATTATACATCTTAAAGTCACCTAAATTACGTTTAAATTACACCAAAGCTAAAAAAAAATACATATTTTAAATACAAAACAAGATCGGAAAATAAAAATCTCCATACTAATCCAAAAACAGAATACACACGTGACGTCAGATGTTCCAAATACAATACTACCAATATAACAAGTTGTTTTTATGAGATGATTATTTATTCACGTTTAAATAACGATGTATAAATTCTACGTATAGAATCGGCGTTTTCTGATCTATATGAATATATGTTTTTAAAATTACAATATTTCTCACTGGACTTCTTTATTAATTTTGAAGTCGTTAGCTGCAGACTCTTCAGTCTTTTTAGTAAGGTTCAGTTTTTTATCGCTTTATTCAAAAGCCACTCTTCAAAATTGTTGGATTGCAAAATATAACTTGTCAGATTCTGCAAAAAACATTATGATAGAAATTGGATCGCGTTAAAAAAATCCTCTTCGGAATGTTACTTTTAGTACTACCGTTCCCCAAAAGATTACGAATTTTCAATACATTAACCCTAGAATGAAAACGAAGAGTAAAATTTATTCTGTCCTAATTGCTGATGACTCAAGCCTTCTTCATGATATATTTTCCTTGAATTCTTTCCTCAGCAATGCGCGGTTCTTCATAGTATCAGACTGCGCCTTTTTTGTAGATAAGTTCATAATTAATTCAAAAGATTGGTATTCACTTTGTGGCGTCATTATTAATAAATGATTCAAAAAGATTTAGAGATGATTTAAGTTATTATATTTACCTTTACGAAGCTTGAGTTAAACGAAACCGGTTGGTGAAAATAAAATATATTCGTGGTTTATAAAAACGTGTTTCATTTATGTAATGATTTAAGAATTACTTTGTAACCACCACTTTATTAATATATACATCAATGTGTTTCAAAAGCAATGCTTTCCTCATCGTGAATATACAGAATACAATAATAATACAATAATAATAATAATAATAATAGTATTCTGTATATTCCTAAGCTGCGCCTTCGAAACATGTTGATATGTATATATTAATAAAGTGGTGATTACAAAGTAATTATTAATTGATTTATTAATATTTTTTCACTGAGGAAATTTTACGTCTCATTATATGGTGGGAACTATTGAGTTAAGTTTACTGGTCGCTTCCCAGACACTGGTGATTTTAGCATATGTTTGATCAATTTAAGCAATAAATATGTTTATTGTGAGTGATCGCAGTATTTATCACTGTAAACGAGAGAGATTAATAAAATATGGGAGAAAAACGTCTAATATAAAATCGGAGTAAAATATACTTTTTGGGAACGCATTCATTTCAGGGTTAAAGTGGCGTCCAAACGAGCGGGCGGGCCAATACTAAAAAAGTAATAGCGTCGAAAAGGTCGACCATCCGGTCGTCCTTTCCTAGTCAAGCCAATCAACTTTAGGAAAGGACGACGGGATGGTCGAACCTTTCGACGCCATGGCTTTTTTTTTGTATTGGGCCGCCCGCTCGTGCGGAAGCCACTTAAAATCACATTGTCAAGTAACGAATACTCCGGGTGTGTACGCGATTAGCTATACGTATTTGAGTGTCTAAATAAGGTTCGAAATACATAAAACTGTCAGACAGAATGAACGATGCATTATATATGTTAAGAACCTCTCAAGTATCACAATAACAGATACGACACCGGAGAATTTCTAGCTTTCTTCGGACCTAGTCCTCAGGCGTTCCCGCATGCGTTGTGGAAGTGTCGAAGTGTTTGTTGTAAAGACTACAATTTACTAGAAAAGTTGACTGCTTGTAATGGACTTCCTTGTTCTCAGTACAGTTTGTTGGGCCTAATTGACGTTTCTATACAATTCTGGTTTATTTCAATGTTCTGGAACATAATTCACCGTACTCAAGTAAACAAGCGTATAATTCATCTATCACACACTCGAGGCTAGTCTTTTCTGTACCGTGTTCAATGATTTATGGCACGTTGAAATCCCGCTGAGAACTGAGAGCCAACGTAAGGCAACACCGATAGCAAATCAATTTATTTATTATCGATTACATGCGGCTGTTTATACTCATAATGACTCCCGTTGGGCGATGGACGTAATCTAAATATCTAAAAAATCAGACCTTCCTGAATGAATTGATGTAACGTGCAAAAATTTAAGTGACCGTCCCTTTACCGTCGAAGGTAAGGAACAAGATTTAAACGTCGTCTTTTGGGGAGTAAATACTTAAAATAGAAAAGTTTAAAAAAAAAATTAAATTTAAAAAAGCGGAACGGAAGATTGTAATATTTCCTACTAGCTGATATGTACCCGGCCTCGTTCGGGATTATTTATTAATTTTTGAATAAAGTTATAAAGTTGTGATTTCTTGCTTGTAGTTTGGGTGCCATAATTGATTTGACAGAGAAAGTAATGCCTTTTGACAACTATTACTATCTCTAAACAATTTAGATTTTATGCCATTCCAAACATTTATTTTTTCAAAATATATCCAAATAATAAACTTCTTAAGTAGGTACCTACTTGAGTTTTCAATTTTTAAAATATTCTACTCAAACAAACGTTCTTCTTTTGAATATGTAATCTGTGGCTAACCTGATTGGTATATCTATGGGCTAACCTCAATACAACATGGAGGGTTGAATGTTTTTCCAACTAATTTTAAAACTTTATAGCAACAGCCTTACATATTGGACAAACTACGCTATTTTCAGCGAAAATCGAGGACAGACAGACAGACAAAGATTCATTTTTTATATATAAAGATTTGCATGTACTTCGAATACCAAAAAAGTAACCCTAATGATGTCCAAGACCTGAAACCAATAAAAGTATTTTATTTTTATTTTTTATTATTATTATTTATCATATCATGACAGCACACACCCACTAAACAAAGAACAATATTTAAAAAAAAAAGTTTTCGGAAGTAGTCAGATACCAAGATATAAAAATGACTAGATAGGTCTTAGATGAATTAATAAAGTGAGGTAAGTGCGCATTTTTGGTATCAATATTCGTTGATGGTCAAAATAATTTGATTTAAGAATCAATAATGACGTCTTGCCAGAATAAAAAAAATCTTAAAAACGAATATAGGTATAACAGTGCTTCGCTTCCATATTTATATAAATTACTGGATAATTTCAGTGTTTAAAATAAATATTTTACGTCCAAGTGATAAATGTATGGTAATTTTTATTCGGTTTGTCGCCGCGCGTATTATTGAGCTTTGCTTTAAATGCAGCACATTTCGGCCTCTGAATTATTCATGAAGAGTTGAGACGAATAAATACCGCCGTAAGTAATTGATTTTGTCGGATACACAAAATCTGCTAATAATGACGATGAAAAAAGATCTTCAACTGAAATGCTCCCAGTAAAACTTTTCGTTTTAAAAGTCTCCGAGACTTGTCTTAAAACATTGCACCTTTTAAAATTCTCCGAGACTTGTTTTAAAACATTGCACCTTTTAAAAATCTCCGAGACTTATCTTAAAATATTGTACCTTTTAAAATTCTCCGAGACTTGCCTTAAAACACTGCACCTTTTAAAATTCTCCGAGACTTGCCTTAAAACATGGCACCTTTTAAAAATCTCCGAGACTTATCTTAAAACATTGTACCTTTTAAAATTCTCCGAGACTTGCCTTAAAACATGGCACCTTTTAAAATTCTCCGAGACTTGTCATAAAACATTGCACCTTTTAAAATTCTCCGAGACTTGTCTTAAAACATTGCACCTTTTTAAATTCTCCGAGACTTGTTTTAAAACATTGCACCTTTTAAAAATCTCCGAGACTTATCTTAAAATATTGTACCTTTTAAAATTCTCCGAGACTTGCCTTAAAACACTGCACCTTTTAAAATTCTCCGAGACTTGTTTTAAAACATTGCACCTTTTAAAAATCTCCGAGACTTATCTTAAAATATTGTACCTTTTAAAATTCTCCGAGACATGCCTTAAAACACTGCACCTTTTAAAATTCTCCGAGACTTGCCTTAAAACATGGCACCTTTTAAAAATCTCCGAGACTTATCTTAAAACATTGTACCTTTTAAAATTCTCCGAGACTTGCCTTAAAACATGGCACCTTTTAAAATTCTCCGAGACTTGTCATAAAACATTGCACCTTTTAAAATTCTCCGAGACTTGTCTTAAAACATTGCACCTTTTTAAATTATCGATTAAATTACATGCACTACACGACAACATAACATACATTTAAACATCATGCATACAAGATATGGCAAGCAATACATTAGCTACGAAAGGGGCAACATAATTCTAGTGCATAATATTTGTAACGTACAAGTATTTATGAGGGCCATTATAACTAAGTGAGAAAGTAAATATCTTACTTAAATATTTTCTAAGTGAGAAAGTAAACCATTTGAAATTATGTCTGCAGATTTTGGATGTAGGCGCTGTGAGCATCGTGCTTTTATGTATCTTTTGATTTTATTAGTACATTCTCATGTATCTTTCTATTATAACGAAATAATAAAGCCATTAAGAATATTCTAACATGAGCAAGTGACAAGATGAGAAAGGAACGAATGGTGAAACAGCGCAAATATCGGATAAAATGTTCATTTTGTAGTTTTCCTCATCTTTATTAACTATTTTAATTAACGAAATGCATTTGTGGGTAACATTTTAAGGCAAAAAAAATGTTCTCAATTAAAGTTACTAATTCCAACTATTATAAAAGTCTTTACTTATTATAATTAAAATCTTCTAGTAAACAAGACATACTTTTACGAAAGCAAACCAAATTATCTAAAAATGTTTGTCTTACAGAGTTTTGTTGTTTTATCCACGTTAATCGATTTTGGTCTCAGAGGGTTGGGGTTGTTTTTTTCATGTGGGATTCTCAAAGGGTTTAGTATTATTTTTTTTATATATAGCTACCTAACCTTGGTTGGACGTTTCTTAACTTACACTAACTAACAATACCCCCAAACTATTAAGTATGTCGGTATTTGTTATGGGGATGGAAAGAAGGGAGATTTACCCATTTAATAAATTAAAACGATTTGGTTGGAGGCTTAAACTTGAAAGGTTAAATTTTATTAAGGGATCTTAGCTATGAGAAGCTTCCACGAGATTATATTTTTTTAACGCAGTTTCTAGTAGGTACGTGAAGATTGATTTGAGTTGAGTTTGATTGATTTCAGTTTTAAAAAATGCTTCGATAGCATAGTTTCCCACAGATCTGATATTGATTATATTAGTTGTGAATTCCATGTCCACAGTTAAGCAAAAAAAAATCATATATTGTTTGGGTGTCGCCAGGTCTGGGTGTCGATGATCGGTCAGTTTGGTAGACCTTGCATTAGTAGGTTTGCAGCTGAGATAAGCAACGCTAATAAATAAACAAATACCTCACAGATTACAGACTAAAACAGGATGTTTCCACGACGCCAGTTTTTTGTAACCCTAAAAAATGATAAGTGGTCCACGGACATGGACAAGCTTAACTCGTCTGATCTGTGTGCATACTATTGAATAGTTATATCTCCAGATACAAACACCGCCCGATTTGTTCACGCTTTGTTTTCCATATCCGCTCTCAGGGTGATTTAGAGACACGCGTGCCATGTTGCCGGAGTTCACCTTTTGGACTGACCAAGTCAACTAACTTAATAACCCTGGCCGTTGTGCCAGACCACCTAGTACTTCAAGTAGGCGCGATAAATCAAAGCGCAAGTATTTAAATTCATTGTTTCTTTTATTTCCCTCGCAATGCTAACCTGACAAAACAAACGAATGCGAAAACAAAAGACGTTAGAAAGTGTTCGGCAGAACGATTTGAAAACGTTATCTACTTGATTTGTGTAGTATTATCTATGGTGCCAGTATGCTTTATGACTTGGACGGAATTGTGCTGTGTTCACCGCAAGAAATCACTTTAAAAACAAACGAATTAGACACAAAGCGCCTTGCTGAGCACCCAAATAAAGCGGTGGATTTTTTTTCTCTGTATAAATTCATTTATCGGTTGCTCGTGTCTTGCATTCTCTATAAACAGCCGCTGGATGAATGCATTCCAATCTGATTTCGCTTTTTTAAGTTCCTTGCTTTCCACCGCCGCGTGTTTCCGTCAAACTTGTTTATCTCGTCGGTCCACCCGCTTCCGGGGCGGCCTCGAGCCCCTCGAATCATCTCAGGCGCCATTGAATTATGAGATTTGTCCATCCTCTGGGCGATGTCCTGCCCATTGCCATTTCCTTTTGCGGGCGTCTGTAATTATGTCGGTTACTTTTGTCCGTTTCCTTATCCATTCGTTTCTTTACCGATGTCTTTATGCGATACCCAACATGCAACATGCGGCGAGTTTTGCAGTAATATTTCATGTTTGTTCTTTAAGGGTGTATTTTAAGAACAAATTTTAGCGTGCATATAATCTCTATCAAAGCTTTGATTTGTGAACCATTTCATTACACACATTGGTACCTCAATTAGTGGATATTTTGGTTATAGACCTAGAATAAGGGTTAATGCAAACAATGGTGTAGTGGAATTTAAATTAAGTCATCTATTTTAACATTTTATATGTTAATAAGTACACATGTTGCATATTTTTTTGTTATATTAATAATTATTCACATAATTTAATGATTGGTGTCAGTTTCTTTATTTCTCTACCACTTTTTACTCAATGAAGAGTCATAAATCATTGAATATTATTAACTAACTAACCATCACGCCATTTCATCGTAGGGGTAGGCAGAAAGGACGGACCGCCAAACAACTCGATCTTGGCATACACTTCTTGTTTCATTCACATTCATACAACGTCTCATACATTCTCTAATGTTATGCATAATATAACTATGCACATCAGCGCCCTTAAGAGGAACGGCTGCACGGCCTGTTTCATACAAAGCTTAATTTTGTATTTGAGGTCAAAATACCCACCCAAACTGAATGATCTTTTCTTTAAATTAAAGGTATAGTAAATATCTAGTGCGGATTAGAAGTATTTTATTTTTTATGTGTTGAATTGTGAAATATAGGCCATTAAAGAAATCAATTTTTCATGATTTTAGAGGCAACATCGGAAATTATTTGCGGGTTAAGCGCCCTTGAGGTGATTTTTCACAAAAACGACGCTTTACAAATCATGCAATTATTATTATTATTATTATTGACTATCACGCCAACAGAGAGTATTAGATCAACGAATCCCTCCCTTTCTCCACTACAAACTTTGATACCTTCTGTTTGATTTCTGTATCCAATTCGTAAACCTGTCGCTGTTTTCACAAGAAAGAAAGTATATCAAGCGGCCATTGAGGTATATGATAACTCTCAATGCTTGCGGCAGTGGAATATTTTGGTAAGAAGTTTTGATTTCGGCGCAACCGAAAACATTTTTTTGTAAATCTTCAATTTCAATGGAATACCTCTCGATGTTGCCTGCCGCAAATAACGACCTGATGTATGAGTGGTTTGGTGAGACTGTTTTTTAAATCGTTTTGCTTTCGCACAAAAGGGTTGATTCGGTAATTGGATACTTCAGTCTTTGAAAGATTTGGGCGCCTTGTTATTGTTATATGCTTTTACTTTTGCCGAGCTCCGAGTTGAAATACAAATGCAAAACCAATCGATCAGTTACAAGCTTCAAACAAATAATATTCCAGGAGAAATTTTAAGCTGAGATCAAAAGATTTTATCGAATCAAAAAATACGCTTTGGAATATGGTTTTTAATGGGTCGATTTTTAAGCGTTATTAAATTCCTAAGTACCTACTTTTTCATCTAAAGACGGAACAGTGTATTCTATAGAAGAGTCCCAACGTATTTTGTCTTAATAATAAATGGAACCACAGCCAAAAAAATCAAAATCAGAGTTAAAATGGCTAGATTTGCCTTTTAAGAGAAAATATTAATCAACTTCGTTTGTAGTTGACCAAAAACTACACTTTCTTATTAGGAATGGCTCATGTAATGAATACAAGCATGGACCCGGATAAAAACTGTAATTAATTACTGAAATACCCTTGAAGGTTGAATTAATAAAATAAACACTAGACGCCTCTGAATGTCGTCGCATTCTGATTAAACATTCTTTATGTCAAGAATTCCATAGGCATTCCTTAATGTAGGTACTTTAAAGGTTATTAATGAATATGAGTTTAAAAAACGGGGAAATTGTAATCATAATCAAAAAGTGCATTCTGATATGCATGTATTTATCGAAGCTTTGATTTCTATAAATTAGACAAGCACATAAAATCACTAAATAAAATTGTGAAGTTGAATCTCGATAATAATAACTCCAGTGAATAATATAATGGCTTTAAAATATATATCCATATAGATCAGCAAACGCTGACTCTGAATATTATTATAAAAAAATATAAGTGTAATTTATGATTTGTTATTTAAAACTGAAAAAAAGTCATCAAAACACCTTCTCATGTTGGTACCATTGCATTTGGAACATCTGACGTCACGTGCGCAATCTTTTTTTGGATCAGTATGGACATTTTTATTTTTCGATTTTGTTTTGTATTTCATATATTTTACGTATTTTTTTTAGTTTTGGCGAAATTTAAACTTAGTGTGGGTGACTTTAAGCTCTATAATTGTTGTTCAAAATCAAAATAAGCTATTATTAAAGAAAGAAATTAGAGTATTCATGAGCAAACCAATTATCAATACGGATATTATGATAATGTCAATGCTCAATGCTATAATTATTATTTGAGTTAAAGTTTCTAAACAGGTACATAATTTTATTACTTAGTTAAGTTACGGTTTACGATGAATAGAATATAAAATTAAAGACGGTAAATCTCATCCTTGTTTTGACATTTGACATTCTAACCTCAAAATTGATCAAAACTGATCTGCAATAGATTTGAAATGTTTTTAAAAAAAAATAAAAAAAATGGACTGGAGTTTCTTATTGTACAATACTACGTAAATGAAACCTAAACCGCTTCGTCTCTAAACTATTCTCGCTAATGGGAATCCCGCTATATTAATATTGCGCTTTCAACATGTCGAACTCAATTATAAGATGAATGATTAAATTTAAATTTCGCATTACAAATTGTTTATTTTAAATCTAATAAGGAAGTCAGATCCTTCATTGATTTTTTCCCGATTGGAAGAGACTTTCAGTATCGCCCTGGTAAAATGGCACTTTCTTGAATGACTTTCTGAATCTATGGCTTTACTGTCACTTGCAGTGGAGTTAGTGAGAAAAAAAATGCCCAAAAAAAACAGAACTCAAAATAGTTTTTGTAAGTACCACAATGCCACACAAACGTCCCACTGGCTCTGGGCAATGAAACTCGTGTGTGGTATTCAAATAACATTAATTTATTTCCACATGATTATTCCTGTGATTAATTCGTATCCATTTAGTACCCTCGCGGCGAGTATCTGAATATAAATCACCGCTGTTTATAAATAATAATTAATACAATGCAGAAAACACTTGAGAGTTTTAGCCGAATGTTTGAATTATTTGAAGAGTTGGCTTGTGATGTACAATATTTATTATCATTGATTCTGTCCGAGCCGATTCATACATTGCAGACAGTTAACTGAGAAATAAGAGAATGTTATGCTATTTAAAAACGAACACCTTAAAAATAAGACTTAAGATCTCAAGAGAAATCGCGAGCAAGCGAGTTGTGCTTCTTTACACTTTAAGGCCACTCTCCAACGGTCTGGTAGGGAATCGACATAAACCTCATGCGTGATACCGACAGGGTACTGAGCCATACATTTCAATGGGCGCTAGCTCACGACTCGGGGGGAAGCGGGTGCAGCGCGACGTACTTCTGTTATACCACAGGCGGGACAACAATTCAGTAGCTTCTCGATAAACACGCATCCAGTAAATCTATGCACTGCGTTGCGATCGTTTACGCGCCAGTCATTCTTTGAGTTCAAACATGGAGCGGGATATTAATTCGGCTAATAATGCAGGTAGAGAAATATGCACTCCTTTATAACTATAAATTACCGGCATATGCAGTAAAGGGGACAACGGATAAAACTTGGTGTGCAATAGGAGGATTCTTATATATGGAGTAACGTGCTGGATCAGTTCTTGGAATGTTTTTTTTTTTTGACATTCGTTACATTTTACGGAATTTGACATCATCTCCGGACAGCATCCCTGGCAGCAATAAATAACCTACAATGAATGTTACGTTCGATGTGGGGGTGGACCTAAAACCTCCTCTTTTTTTTCTCGTTCGAAGAAATAAATTGCTTACCAGAGCCTCCTCTTGATTAACCTGACATTTTCCGTTTTTGATTTTGATAGATCCGATAACATTCAGCGGTAAATGTGATAACAGAAATCTGCAATTCCGACAATTTACTGGCGGCTACAAATAACTGCAGACCCGTCAGCGAGACGATGGAGGAAAATTTTTGATGCACCCGGTTTATGTCGATTCCCTACCGGACCGTCAGAGAGCGGCCTAAGACAGTAAAAAAATGATATTTTTTGTAGAAATTTAATTTTTTCAGAAGTTTCATTTTTTTTTTATCATCATATAATACATATCATTGTATCGTAGGCAAAAGTGAAGAACATGGCTTTAGATGCATTTTTACGTTTGCTTCACTGACTCATTTAGTGTGGTTAATTCAAGCAGTAAATAATTTGTGGAATGATTCTGCATGCTCCGTTCTTACCAGTCATATTATGTGAGTACTTAGTACTAGGAACCATTAAACTCGGCCATTAAATGGTCACCTTTAAATACAACGTCGAATCTTAAAAGCACAAATTAGTCAGAAACTGTAATTTTCATTACAAATAAAAAATATATCATTTGCGGTTAACGCGTTTGGCTTGCGTTATAAATACGCCACCGTTAGATTATCGTTTTTTATCGATACGAGTGGTTTACAGAACTTGCAAATGATTTTATCAATTTCCAATAATATCTCACTCGAAACCAGAAATATCTTGGGCTGACATTTAGACTACATATACGAGGAAATAAAGATAAAGTCACCCCCTTAACTGGAGTCTAGTAGATTATCACATGTGTTACCAAATATTAAAAAAGGAATATGTTATCGTACAATCACAGGAAATCTGTGGAAATACATATGAAACATACATAAATAAATTAAAGGTTACAAAATATTTAGTTGTATCTATTCTATCTATGCAATAAAAATAATAATATTATTTGGATGACTTGCACAGCGCTGTTTTTTGTGAAAAATCACCTCAAGGGCGCTGTACAAATACTACTTGCTTTGTCTTATTATTAACAAATACAGAAACATACTTACCTGGTAGGTCACTCCAGATTAAAACGTTAAATTACAAATGATGTACCTACTATAATATCTTTTACACCTGTGTCGAAATTATAATTTAAATTTTATAATAAAATATGTAAAAGACCCTACAAGGCGCATAAAAAATAATAAATATAAATTCACAAATTCCTCGTATGTGTGCGCAATACGAGGTGTGTTCAAAAGAAAAGGTGAATTTTGAATTTTTTCGAAAAGTATTTATTTATTTAGCAACATCCATTTTCTCCCCTTCAACGTAATCCGTATAACGCACAATTTCACAATATCGACATTCTTCACAATATTCTTTCAAAATATCGAACCGAAGTAATACGTGCGACCACAAATTGATGTTCGAGTATAAAATGTATCGAGAGCATCTCCTGTCCCGATCCTTCCTCTTCCTCACCTTTTTCCTTCCTTTCCTTCTTATTTTTTTTTATCTTGTAAGCTTCATAAATAAAACATGTGTATTTAACCACTGTTAGCACAAGAAACTTTGTTGGCTAACCTTTTGTTAAACTTCCTTTGTATATATAAGCTATTTAACTTTAATTCTAGAACATCCACCTACAAAACTATACGAGCATAATTTAAATGTCTCAATACATAAAAAAAATAATAAACTGACTAATACATACGAGTACAAACGCAGAATTAGTTAAAGCGTTACAAGTACACACACACACACTTTGCACGATAACACGATAACATACATTTAAACACCATACATATATAAAATGGCAAGCAATCCATTAGCTACACGGGGGTAATTTAAAAAAGAAAAGTCCAGAAATATTTAAAAAGAAATTATTCCATCTAAAATCAAATTAACAAAATAATTATAATTTTAAAAATTATATAAAAATGTAAAGTTTTTATTTAGGTAAATATTCTGGGAAAACATATTTTCTGGAATTAAAAACATATACGTACTAGATTTAGTACCCGGCATTGCCCGGGGTTATGATCGTGTTACCCCTACCCCTATCCTTACCCAGTAATTTTCTTCTTATTTTGAACGTCAAACTTGCATAATTATTTAAAAAAAAAAAAACTCTGCTTTAAGGTATGGGAAAGGGGTTGGGGGGGGGGGTAATTTTTCGAAATTTCATGTAGACCTTCCTCTTGTTTAGAATTTCTAAAATAAAAGAAAATCTTAAAATGTATTCTTTCAATCAAGAAAAAAAATCCTGACTGCGTAAAATTAGAAGGGGTAGCGGAATGCGCCACATTAAAAAAATTCGTTGAGAGGAATATAAAATCCTTCATTTGATGGACGATATTATGAACGGTTTTTTCACCAGCGGTGCGTTTCGCTCCATTTGAATAATGAAATGCATTTTGGTAAAAAATGATCAAAATAAAAACATATTTATAACAAATTATCATAAGCAATAATTATTAACCTGAAAAATCATACAAATTGAATAATCTTCCGAGAAAAAATACATGCTGCCGACAGGACTTTGACCCGCGAGCACTTGTCCATTAAACAAAGATTACTTGAGTTTGGTAATCGTCGGCGGCACTGCCTTTTTCATCGGAAGATTATTCAGGTTAATAATTATTGCTTATAATAATTTGTTACCATTTGTGCTATGCATAAAAAATCTTGTCTTATAAACATTAGTTTATCATTTAAAAATATCACATTTATAATTTCTTTTTGTGCCTCTAAGAAATAAAAAAATTCCGACTGTGACTATTCATGTTCTCGAAAAGCATCTGTATAATTTTTATTAAACGAAAAACACAATTTGTAAAACACCACTTTTATTTGAATTAATAACGATCGCCAACCAGGTTCCGCTTCACCGAAGCTTCGTCAGGGCTTATTATTAACTAAAGATAATTAGATACAGGAACATATATATATATAAAACAATGAGTGAAAGAGATTCAAAATGAAAGAAAGAGACACAAATAGAGTGGGAGGGGACACATTATTAAGGAAGGATAAGTGGGGGGGGGAGAAAGGAACAACAAAGATTAGCGGAATTAATTAAGTATGTATAATTTTTGTCTATAATCCAAGATTCCCAGAATTCAGAAGTAGTTTTAAACGATCCCATTTGACCAAAATCTTGAGCTTTCAATTAGTAAAAAATAATAATGTCAAGTATAAACAATTGATAAAAATCATTTTCGACTGGGCCGGTTTCATCCTATCGTTTCGGAGGTCAATAGTACAAAATTTCATCAAGCTCCGAATAAAACTGTAGATTTGTATGCAAAACAAACACACAACGCCCGCCCGGGACGTCCTTCTTTATATAGTACAAGATATATAATAATAATTATTCATTTTTTTATCGGAAGGCTTAATTAGTTAATGTCGCAATATGGACATAATTGTCAATACTCACACACTTCTACCTACTGCGCTCGTACTCGTAGAAATGACAAATAAGCCGAGAATAATGTATTCATTTATCTAGGCAATTTAATAAATATCAGGTATCAGAAACGACGTATTAGTGCAGGCGACATGCATAACTCTTTATCCGACTGATTTATCTCCCGCGCGGCGCTGATCTTCCGATAGATTTGAATTAATTTATGAAACTATTTGTTTATTAAACAGTGGTCTTGTGCGCCGGGCAGGTCTGTTCTACGATGTGCAGGGAATACATTATGCAAACAAAATGTTCAACAGCATTCTCCGCTTTATCTTATCGGACACTTTTATGCATACACAAAGTGTAAGTACCTAAACATGGGTCGTAACTGAGTCATGGAATTGCACAACATCGTAAAAACTGTAATTTTTATTTTTTTAATCTTTGAAGATAATATTAACAAATCTCCAATGAAATATGAAACAGAAAATAATAAGGTAACAGTCTATCCGGGACCGTCGCTCTGATCACGTGTCTTTTCTATTTCGTATTTCATTTGAGATTTTGCTTCAAATTAAAAAAAATATTACACGAGGTTTATAAGCTTCAATAATTCATTAAAATAAAAAAAAATAACATTAACCTAGACTTGCAGAAAAACTCAACAGATCTCCAATATAAATAAAAATCGGATAGGTGTATCCAAAACATAACCGAGATGGCAAATAAATAAACTCGGGTAGAATCTTGGAATTAATATAGAAAGATAGCAGGAAAAAACATATGGGAATTAATTGAAGTATGATATTGATAACAATATTACGGAAAGCAATATGGTGGCATTAGCTAACTTGGTTATAACGCTGGCTCCAGATAGACCGAAATTCGAGACCCAAATGCGAACATTATTTTTTTTGTGTCTTTTCTGTTTCAAATTTTATTTGAGATTTGTTAATAACATATTATCTTGAATGATAAAAAAAATATTACAAAGAGGTTTAAAAACTTCAATAAGTTATTTCAATAAATAAATAATTTTTCTGTTTCAATGCAACATTCCTACTACATGTAGTGGCATCATTATATTTTTATATATATGAACAACCACTACTATAGATATTTCACAGTTTAATATCAATCTAAGTAATATTCTATTTTATTTGAATTTATTTATTTGAAACACATTATTTAACATCAACATTTAAGAAAGCTTTGCCTGCCCAACTAGGAACAAATCCCGTTTTAGGACAATCAAATTGACAAGTTTAGATCATATTAAGTGCCATTATACGAAAATAGAAGGGAAAAAAGCTAGTATTGACATAGTATGGTAACTACTGGTACTGGTTAGTAAAAAAAGATAATATTATTGAGTAATATTGATAAGATTGAGTTACGTATCACTCACCTTTTGAACTGACGACAAAACTCGGGGATGCAGCCGGAAGAGGATGCAAGAAATAGTTAATAACATATTAAATATAATTTATTCAGTAAGTACAAAAAGTAACTGTAGTAAATTGTTTATAACCGAATGTCTGTCCTTTTTCCTTTCCTTTGTTAGGGGTTTTAATCCAGTTAAGATCCTTTACTAAAGAGCACAAATAATGTAACATAAATTCAGTCAAGTAAGTAAGAGTATATCCGTGTTTTTTTCACGGGCGCTTTACTTTGTCAAACGACTCCTAGGTGAAAGATTGCTTGCGTTCTATCCACCATTTAATACCCTTTCTTCTCCTACTTCAACTCGCAATGGGATAGCGACTCAATTCTCCAGGGAATAATTTCTGAGGTGTTAAATGAATGTGTTTGATTTTTGTATAGTCCAAATCTACATCTCCTTCCCTACTCCCATTGCTTTCAGCCTCACAAAATAGCAACATTGGGAATGCCATAGTCTCACTGGCTCCGGTTAACTAGACTGAGATACATACTGTATATATTAAAAATAAAAAAACCCGTGGTAATGCTACACAAACGTAAGATTTTTAAATAGTTGAATGAATACAAATTCGTATCTTATCTCGGAAAATCTTTTTTCCAGCGTGCACGCAGATCAAAGCGTATCTGAGAAATTCTTGAAGAGAAGAAAATTTCATAGAAAAATATGTTTCGCAATCTTGAAATAATACAATTAAAATTTCTTACTTACCTCACTTTAAAACTGGTTGTAAATTTGTAACTCGCTCAAATACTTGAATGAATAGCATTTCTTATCGCACGGAAAAACCTTTCTCGGTTAAAAATACGTTTCGAAGAATGCTACTTCAGGTAAATTGTTATCTTCTCGTTTCATTTGAAATTTTACAACTAATTACTCATATTTGTATTATTTTAACACTCAAGTTTAAAATTTCTTTCACCAGGTGCATAATGTAAACGTGCGCTTTATACCTTGAGGTGATTTTCCCACGAAAACGGCGCTATAGAAAAGGCTTCCATAGAGGTTTTCCAGAACTTAAAAAAAAATGGAAAGATGGAGAATGTCCAAAGGCGGAGAATTTCTCGCAAGTTACTGTACTTTGTATTTTAAAATACAGGAAAAAGTGCTGGATGAAGGAAAATTCCTTAGACCACAATTGTGTCAAGAATAACAATAAATTATTTTTTAAACCTCCGATTAGAACGAAACATGAAAAGGCAGAATAAAATAATTATATTATTATCTATAACTGACGATAAGCGGATAACAGTTCTAATTTGATTGCCTTATTTCATTAAAAAAAACTAGCTGATGTGTATCCGGCCTGGTTCGGGGTTTTTTTGGAACAAAATTATTAAGTTGTGAATTCTTGCTTGTCATTTGGGTGCCATAATTGATTTGACAGCTAAAGTAATGCCTTGTGACGACTATTACTACCTCTAAACAAAGAAACAATTTGAATATTTCATTTCATTCCAAACAGTTTTTTTTTCAAAGCATATGTAAATAAAAAAAGTGTAATCTGTAATCTGTGGTTAACCAGAGTGGTATTATATATATGGGTAACCTCAATACAACATAGCGGGTTAAATATTTTTCATACTAATTTAAAACGTTATAGCAACAGTTTTACATATTGGATTTCATTCCAACTACTCTCTAAACCTTCCCGGCACTAATGAGAACAAACAGGGCTATTTTCGGAGAAACCGGTAATTTTCGAGAAAATTGAGGACAGACAAACAAACAATCATTTTTATATATAGAGAAGAGGTATATTCTTAAAGACTTCTTACCTCGATTCACGCGATGCCTGATAGACAGCAACTGAAAAACAAAAATGTCATTAGTATAAAAAAATACATAATAAAAACCTTTTTTTAATCGAGCTTTCAATTTATGATAAGAATTTTATACTCTTGGATTATCTCAAACAAATTCCGATGAACTCTTGCATTTCTTTCTCTGTAAACACATATTTTGTGTAAATTATTTTGTTAATACTTAGTAGTATTAAATGTATTTATGTTTATGATATTTTGCCAGAAAATACATAAATTTATCAACTTTATGCTCTTCGAAAGACGTTACGTAATTGCAATATGCATGCAAGTATTTATTTCACCGTTCGGTTCACTTGTATTGTACGAAGCATTCACTGATATTAAACTACCTTCGAATTACACACAATATAAATCCATTAAACCGCTCAAATTGAACTTGTCTTCGCTATATTTCATTTCAAAGCACGGTACCTTATTTGGCTCAAATTAGATATTCTATTGTTTACAATGAAATGTCGTAAATTAAAGGTTTCCCTGGAAATGTCAGTTTATCTACGAGATAAAGAGTTACTATGAAATATCGCCGACTGTGTAAAACGGTGATTTCCAAAGATTCCAAAGTTTCGATATCACCCCATAACAAAAGTTGCTTCAAATTATCTTTATTCATTCATGTCTGGCAAGTCCTCCGATATCGGTAAAACGGTTTATCGCTACTCATTTTTTAAAGAAAATATCGTTATGTGTAGAACAGAAGTGACGAGTAAAAATTTAGAAGAGTCTGAAAAAAAAATAATAAATGCAGGTTCCCATCCTTACAATTCGACGAGTCAACGGATGTCACTGATACCGCACAGCTTGGTTTATTTATTCGAATGTATTTTGAAGATATGTCTGTTAGAGAAGAACTGGTAACAATTTTACCGATGAGCGGACATGTTGGACGGAACGAGATGTTTGGATATATATAATTCGTTTAAGTCTTTTATAACTAAAACTTTTTCAATTTAAACTTTTACAGCTATAAAAACATAGTAAGTAGTCAAATGTGTTCATTGTGAATAGCCAAAAGTTGGTAAATACAACCTTGCCTTTAAAAAAGTATCCATTGTGTGCGATTTTTGAAAAAATGTTTTTTTTCATGTTTTTTAAATAAAATATATTTCGGGTTAAATGAAAAAGTATTTTAGTCTCATTTAAATGAGAATATCAAACTTTAAAACTGAGATTATTTCATCATGTTTTGTGGACTTACCAAGTTATGGTTATACCCGCCATATTTTACAATCAAACTGCATATAAAAACATGTTACTTTTAAAAATGGCAAAGGTATTAATGAAAACACTCTCGACTTTGTGGAAACTTTAAAATATAATAATAATAATGTATAATAACATTATCTTTGGAAATGCATTAAAGTTTACCTTTTGGGTGAAGGGTGCGCTGGAAAAATATTATCTTTGAAAGGGGGCGATCAAACAAAAAAGTTTGAGAAACCCTGGTATCAAACGTACATTCTGTATGATCTAACCCGTTAACTATTATTTATTTATTAACTCGGTAAACTAACATAAATAGCGGTTAGAAGTACCTACACAAAGTCATAAATATATATTAATGGTAAGTGACAATACGAATTTAATTTAATATAGCTGTAGGCTGCATTTTACATTTCAAATGCCGCATAGAGTGGAGCTTCCTGTTGCCTACCCATTGTATGAAACGAAGATTGATATATACATTATGTACCTAATATTTTACTGTATGTATAGTATTTTCACTGCTTACAGTACAATTTTATTTATTTTTCACACCACACAAGAGTCGAATTTTTAATTTTTAATTATAATATTATTTATTTAGATAAACACATTGTTTAAGGGTCCAGTATAAGACCGCGTATTCACCGCCGTTAGGAATTTTAGGTCTCAAACTCAAAACCACGGACCACCACGATCCGGCAGCAGGATTGAGGAAATGTGGATAATGTAGACCACGCCGGATTAAAAAAATGTTCATCGTATTGATGCAATACGAAACAAAAAACATTTGCTCTATATTTTTTTCGTTTATTCGCTGTGTAACAATAAATTAATAGAAGCTTGACAGACTTAACTTAGCAGTCGGAAAAGGGAGGATTTTTTGCCGCTTACTGCAAAGTAAAGCAAGTCGATCTGTTGGTATAGGTTAGGGTAAATGATGAGAATATGTTTTTTTTTTAAATTTTGTATATAATATATTAATAATTGACAGTACCCATACAAAGTACCTTTCACAAAATATTTTTTTTTGTTACTATTTACGTATTTATTTCTTCACATCATAATCTTTTATTTTTGCTTCGAAAATATTATAGAAATGGGTAACGTGGATCACCTGCTCAGAAATACTTGTAAGCACAGTTTTTGACATAGGGAATTATTTTCATGGTTTTTGAATCAAGGAATCCGATTTTCGATTGTCCACTTGTGGATTCAAGATGGTTGAAATGAATTAGATGCTTTTTTATATGGCTGTTCTTTCAATGGCTTTGGTTTTTATTAATGGTTAAGGAATCCGACTATTACATTTAACTTAGGAACCAAGGTGGCGGATGTGAATTAGATCCCGTTTATTAAACGGGAATAAGAATTATTTGTCTTTTGATAATTTTTGGGATTTCGAAACGGCCTTCAATATTGTATACTAAACAGCAGTAAAAATATAACATAGGTAGATAACAGTGATTTACAACCCACTCCAGATGCAGACAATAAGCTTGAATACAATTCACCAGTAGTTCAGTCAATGAAGGCAATAAGAAAAACTGAAATTTTGCAGGTGAATAATACCTATAACAGGGAGTATTTTCACAAAAGTCTCCTATCTTCCCCTTGCCCCTCTCACACGCAAAGTAGACCAAATAAGTTATCATTCTTCGCTATTTTTTAGTGTTTTGGTCAATTTTGACAGTGAAGGAGTAATTTTTCGGTAAAGGTTAATCTATACTTTATAAAGTAGGCTAAAGATGGTACAAATTGAAAACAAATTGGTCTCCAAGGACCTAATATCGTCTGAGATACAGTTGTTCTAAATGAAGAAAAACATTCTTTGTTATCCATTATTCGCATTTGATTTCAGTGTACCTCCAAACACTTTAATTCCGATTTTGAGCCAAATCGGTAGAGAACTCAAAATTCAAAATGGAATAAAACTATGGATTTTGATAGGCACAGATCGGCATACTTATATATGCAGCCGGGGGCGTCAAGATTGTAAATTATATGGGTACAAAAAATGTTAAGATTTTAAAAATAATTCGTTCATTCATTAGTTTTGCTTTTGACAGCCTGCAAAGATATAATCTTGTAGATCTTTACCACGTCCGTCAGTTTTTTTCCAGTGCGCAGGTCTTTTATATTGTGTCGTATAATAAATTAATCACTTTTTGGACCATCTTAAAGAACGTTGCAAAGAAATGTGATTACAACAAAAAAAAATCGAAAATACGTAATTCTTACATTCCGGTGGCAGTTTAACACCTCTCTTCCCAGCTATTCGTCATAAAACAGACAAAAATATCGAATTTCAAATCGACGTCCGCTCGCTCCGAAGGGCTTCTCACAACTGATTTACTCCGGCGAAATAAATCGTTTTATCAACAATCGCGCGGGCCGGAGATTCTAATACGTTTTTGTATGACGGAACTGAATTTAAAAATTCCTGAATTTTGAGGGAATTACAGAGAAAATCTAGATTTACTGAATTATTTTTAATAAACGCTCTTGGTTCTTGATCTTATTTACTCTGAGATTGTGGAAAGATTTTAATTAAATATGTTTGTAATGGGTGCAGTTAACATAACGACGAAGGCACTGTCGAGCGTTTTACTTAAAATTACAGTAGATATTTCATATATAATGTAAAAGATTAGAGTTTATGAATTTACATCACTGAAAACCTTAGACACTTTCGTAACTTTCTGTAAGAAGTTGCAGATAAATTATGTGTTGTATTGCTTACGTTAGCATACTGCGAAGTGACGTTTAGCGCCTTATTTGAGACTGCCCCCTTAACAACAAAATGAAAGAAAGCTTTTACTGTCCAACTAGGAACAAATCCCATTTTAGGACAGTCAAATTGACAAGTTTAGTTCATATTAAGTGGCATTTGTGTATACCAGATAATTTGAGTATAGTATAATAAATCATATAGAATAATAGTTGAGTTTAAAGATATAGGAAAAAAAAAGTATAGAGTAATCGTTTACGAATATCAGATAATTTGAGTATGGTATGATGAGGAAAACAATTAGAGTAAACAATTATGTATTTGTGTGCGATAGATACTGGATGGGGGCTATGAGGAAAAAATGCATTTAAAATTGTGTAGTAAAAAAGATAATATTTAATCATTGAAGAAAATAATATTAACATAACCAAAATGAAACATGAAACAGGAAAAAATGACAGAAAATAAAAAGATTTCAGTCGCATCTGGGACTCGAACCCGGGTCCTCTGCCTATCCGGGGCAACGCTCAACCAACTTAGCTAATGAGACCAGTTCAATTCATGTCATCTTCATCGATATCATATCTCAAACTCAAAATTAGTAAATATTATTTTCCATTTTTAATTTCATATTATTGGCAGCTATAATAAAGATAATATTATTGAGGTACGTATCGCTCAGCTTTATGAGCGGACGACGAAACTCAGGGATGTAGCAAATAGTTAATAACATATTAAATATATTTTTTACTGTACAAGAATTTACTTTAGTAAATTGTTTATAACCAAATGTTTTTTTTTTTTCTTTCATTTGTTGGGGATCTTTTCCCAAAGAGCACAAATAATGTAACATAAAATTTAACATAAATTCAGTCACGTAAATCAATTATTATTGATTTTTAAAACTCTGCACATGTTCAAAATTATTAATGCTGACGTGGTAGATGTGAAGTGAACAAAAACCCACTGTAAACCACTACTAACTCGTCAATCACTCTGAAATAAATTAATTTACGTGTGATTGGTAGGAATCATAAATGCATTCTTCATGTTTAAGGTCAAGTGACAAATTAATATGTAATAACATGTCATTATATTTAGGAAGAAATGCCAGTGCGTTGAATATCATGGCCTAGGTCAACTCACTCAGCTCGTCTGACGTAAACACGCCGACGCCGACGCCTCAGATTTCAACAGGAATGTGGCTGGGTAATCATTTTTGTTTTATTTGGCGTTTGTTAAATACACAAAAACCGTCGAAAGAATTTCATTTACGTTGAGCTTGCCTTTGTTTGCTATTGCAGTATCAATGCTATTATTGTTAGAATACTACAAACATATGAATTATGTTCGCAAGTATGAAATATTTAGGTAAATATGTATCCTTATACCCTTCCCTGTGTATAAAATGATTCAATGAAAATTCAACACCCGTATGGATCTGCACACTTCTTATTAATAATATAAAGTTAATATCGTATCGTAAAATATTTGTGTACAGTGCCCGGGAACATTTCTCCCTCGTCCTGTGTCAACTGTGGTTAGAGGTGCATAAATGTGGAGATAATCTTCTCTACCCAGTGAGCGGGCTGTCTATTGCTACTGTAGGGCTTTTATTTATTTTTATGTCAAAGAATTGTAGGCTGTGTTTTATGTGCTAGCGGCACTAGTTGATGTCAATCTTATATTTAATCCCGCTCACTAAGTAGGGTAATGTAGGGTATAAGATGGAATTTGGGCAATGTAAGTACAAAAAAACTAAAATTATTCAAAAATTATTTTGAATGATTTTATATCACTTTAAAAAATGTGCTGATTCATACGTGTGTTTAAATATCCGGTCACCATATGTAATAGATGGAACAAGGTTAGAAGGAGGGTTTTTTCTTAGAGAAAAAAAATGGAAAAACTACATAAAATTATTAAAAATATCGAACAGAAAAATAAAACATTTTGCAAGAGGCTCATTGTGGTAAAGTTTCTTAGCCGATTTACCCTTGACTTTTACAGTCTGGATGTTGACTGATGTTGATTGAATCAATCTTTAAAAAAATGTCTTTACATCGCTTACACTTGTCGTAACGAACACAGGTAAATAAATCAAAAGAGCGTTTTTATTGCCATTCACGGTCATATCACTAATAATGTCATTCCGATACCTATAAAAAGGAATCGCATTGTACTGTTACATAATCGTGGCATTAGCAAGAAACTCCTCTTTTAATGATTCGTGTAATACCTGTATAGGATGCGACCTAATGCTATTAATTTCAAGAAGGATTTATAAGACTCGCGAATTTATTGCGCGGATTCGATCTGCTACAGGAGGTACAGATGCAGAAGCAAGAAGACTGTTCTTATTATGTTGGTCCTCTCTCCTATCGGAAGAGGGCTGCCATCAGACCAATCCGCGCCATCAGGCGTTGCCCGGACCAACTGAGCGGAATTGAAGACTACGGGGAAGCCAGATCATAAAACATTCAACTTTGATGTTCGAAAGATGCAGGAGAAAAAATAAAATTGTTAATAAACGAAAGAAAATAATGCAATTATTAAAGATTTTTACAGACGAGCAGATTGCTTACGGGTAATAATATTTTTAGAGATGTTACCAGTTAGATGCGTATAATAAAATGACACCTACATAATATCCCTTTAACGGTAGACGTATTTTTTCTTTCTAGAAATTTCTAAAAGATCACAAGGAAAATGTAAAACTTTTATAATATAAACATTCAACAGCAATATTGCATTTTTATATCTGTAAAACGTAAATGTTATCGTCGATGAAATTGATAAATTCTTTAACTCACCTATAAAATTGAAACGAATCTTAAATGGCAAAAAAAAGTTTTTATCCTTGATTTTTCAGTTTTTACTATTATTCTTTTCTTATTTACTTTATTGTTTAAAATAATCATTTCTTTTTGAACTCTAATACTCAACGCGAGAGGAGAACATTTTATTTATTTGTTTTTATTTATTTTTTATATTATATGCGCAAGTGCAAAATACATCACATTAGTACATAGATATAATAAATAGCCTTTATGAAATACAACAACTAAATATTTCATTTGTCTCACCAACAAATACAGGAATAACATAGTGCAAGTACCATTCCAAGTAATTAGCTACAGAGGCAAATATTCAAAACGTACCTTCACATTCACTGATACTTATACTCTAGACACATGTATTAATAATTATTGAGGATGTATGAAATAATCATCTGTTTGTATTTGTATTGCGAGCAGTTGACCATATGTACTATGTCTGAAAATGTATTACCTTCTGCGTGAAGTCTAGGTACAAGGGAATTTTTGAATGACTCAGTCCTTAAATTATTACAATTGAATAAAATCTTAGATCGAGTAGTTCTAGCAGGAATATTAAATTTAATTAAATCAGGGCATATAACACAATTAATATTAAAAAAAATCAACAAATAATAAATAAAAATGAATTATGTCAGCATAAAAAGGGGCATTTATATAACAATTTGACCGCAACCACATATAAACAAACTGTTTTTCAATAACAAACTATAACATTAAATAAACAATTTCTGATGTAATGCTTATATGCCTACAGATTTTTAATAATAATTTAAATATATTTTGTATCAAAATATTATTATAATAAATTCTTCCTTGAAATTTATTTGTAATTTATGCACAAAATACAGATAAGGCTTACGCGTGTCATATGTCATTCCATATCCCATACGGCCTTTTGATAACATCACGGAATATTCCGGAAGATATGACTGTATGCATGTACCTTGGTGTAGGTATGTAATTACACATCTTAGTAAAACTCCATTGCGAGAAAGATAGGAATAACAAAAGTGAGCATTGTTCTTTTAATGGCTTCCAGCAGGTAAACAAAGTAGAGGTGCTTGAACAACGGTTGGTTGATTTTAATTAGGGGAATACTGACTACGAACGGCAAACACGAATAAATTACAGTCAGGCCCTCTGGGTGTAAAAACATTGACGTGGGTTTATAGTCTTAAGGTGTTTTGGGGTCTGATCATGACCCTTAGATGTTACACTAAAGCCGGTGGCTTGTAAAAATTATAAAGCTGTAGCCAGTGCTCCGTGTTCAGAATGTTCTTATTGATGTAGACTGTTCTAGAAAAAAAATCCGTAAGGTTTAGAATTAACCTAGAAAACTCTAAAATGATATTATGAAATATGAAAACTTCAAAAACTTTCAAACGATATACTTTTTTGAGTTAAAAAAAAACTACTTACGATAGCCAACGGTCACTTACAAATTATTGCTACAGAGGAAACTGTTAATTTGAATGAGCGTCGATCGATTGTTCCATTTGTGGACAGGACTTCGACAACTTCTTCTAAGGAATAAGGAACTCCAGTCCAATTTCAAAAACTACATACATGAATAATAACGTTCAAACATAAATACCAGTATATTTCTTTTTTTTTCTTTTCTAAAGTTAGTTTTCACAGATAAAATAATTTTCTATTTTTCTAGCCCGCCAAAACGCTACATATCTATGGCCGGTCGGTTTTGATCAGTTTTGAGGTTAGAATGTCAAATGTCAAATGTCAAAACAAGGATGAGCTTTACCGTACATCATTTTATATTCTATTCATAGTAAACCATAATTGAACATAAGAAACAGAATTATGTACCTTTTTTAGAAACTTTAACTCAAGGAATAGTAATAGTATTGAGCATTAATATTATCATAATATCTGTATTGATAATTGGTTTGCTCATAAATACTCTAATTTATTCTACTAATAACAATTTTTTATATTAAACGACAATTATAGAAGAAGATAATATTAACACATCCCAAATGGACCTCTACCTATCCGGGGTAACCGCTTAACCAACTAAGCTAATGAGACCAGTAAAATTTACGCCATTTACACCGATATCATACTTCTTTTTAATTTCTGTTGTTTTTTCGGTTTCGTGGTTCATTTGGGATGTGTTAATATTATCTTCTTCAATGATTCAAATATTACAATGAGGTTTACAAACTTCAATAAGTTATAAAAAAATAAATTGACAATTATAGAGCTTAAAGTCACCCAAATTAAGTTTCAATATCGCCAAAACTAAAAAAATACAAAACGAAGGTGAAAACGTCCATACTAATCCAAAAACAGAATGCACAAGTGACGTCAGATGTTCCAAATGCAACGGTATCAACGTAACAAGATGTTTTGATGAGATGATTTTTTAATCACTTTTAAATAACGATTTATAAATTCTACGAATAATTATATATAATAAAGGTTATTTATTCACAATCGGCGTTTGTTGATCCACGTGGATACATATTTTTAAAGCCATTATATTTTTCAATGTAGTTCCTTATTACAAGATCCATATAATTCACCATCCAAAACCCCAAGTTTTATGAGTTATTCACCTGCTCAATGATAGATCAGAAAACTTAAATATTAGTTAATGTATTGTTATTTTGTTTAATGCGTAGAACTACGGTGATTTTTTTTAAAATTGAATAGATTATGTTATAATTTCACCAAACAATTGGTTATCACTTTGTGGGGTCATTAATAAATGAATTAAATATTATACGTTGTATTCACCACTTTATTAATATAAATATATCTACACTATGGAAATGTAAAAATCACTCTAGTTCTACGCATTAATGTCCATAGTTGACATGATTATTTTTAGTATTACTCCTGATGAAGAAAGCATCGATCTCGAAACATGTAGAATAGTAATAGTCGTCACAGGGCATTATTTTCGCTGATAAATCAATTATGGCACCCAAACGACAAGCGAGAATTCACAAATTCATAACTTTATTCCAAAATAATCCCGAGCAAGGCCGGGTACACATCAGCTAGTCTCCTATAAAAAGCATTTCAAGTTTTAAATTCGTTATAAAAAGCTAAATTTCGAGCGACGACAACGTGCTCTTGTGCATTATAAAACCAGTTCACAAGTATTAATCCTCTGTGTACCAATGGAAACATAATTTTAAAGGAATTTATAAAATCCCTGCATTTCGTGTAATCTATTGCAGCCGTTTTTCATATCGTTCACAGTTACCGCAGTTACCACAGTTAACCTACAGCCGAGTTAACCGTTGCATTTGACCTTAGAGTTCAGCGCGTTCCATCGCACAACCGTAACTAATAACGTAATAACTAATAGCCAGCCGTTAAACCCGGCTTCTGGAACAATCCCGATTAAAGGGAGCTACTTAACTACGAGTATAACTATAGCTACACTGCACAAGTCGTGTTTAACATGTAATTTTTCCGAGGAACGCACGGCTTTCCGTTGACATAAGTGTTAAGCGTCAGATTTTTACTGCCGGAGAGCGTAGACGTTTTAACGTCTAAGTTATAAATAAAGTTTTCCCGTATTCAGTATTTTATTTTCAAAATCACACGAATTTTTAAAACATGCCTTCAGTCTTTTTTAAATATTTACTTTACTGGGGATGCTGTTGAAGGGGTATTTTTAAGAAGATGGAGTAATTCTTTCAATTTTAAAATAATCAAATTTAATAAAGTTATTATTAAGTACTGCAAGTAATTTAGTTGATATTATTGTGACCTAACCTAACCACGGTTTCAAATGACTTTGAACGCCGAAACAGCTGTCACAATAATAATAATAAAAACAGCCGAACTTAGTAACAACATTTTAAAATTTGTAATTTCTTCAAAAGATTGGTATTCAGTTTGTGGCGTCATTATTAATAAATGAATTAAAAATTATTTTGTATTTACCACTTTATTAATATACACATATCTATATGTTTCGAAATCGGTGCTTTCTTCATTAGGAATATATAGAATACTAAAGAATAATAATGTCAACTAAAGACAAATGATAAACATAAACAAAAATTGATTAAAGTAGGTAAGTAATATTATAAATCATTGAATAACAAATTAGAAATTAAAAAAAAAAGAGAAATTGTTTTTATTATTAATATTCCGTGTTTATGTTTATAATTTGTCTATACTTGACATTATTATTTTTTAGTATTCTATATATTCCTGAGGAGGAAAGGTTCGTTTTGTTGATATGTACGAGTATATACATTGTCGACATGTAAAAATCACTGTAATTCTACTCATTAATGTCCATAGTTGACATTATTATTTTTTATTATTCTGTATATTCCTGATGAGGAAAGCATCCCTTTCGAAACATGTTGATATGCATATATTAATAAAGTTGTAATTATGAAGTAATATTATTGATTTGTCCCTGTTCACTTTCTTTCGCTTGCGTAATTTTCCGGGATGGCAGTAGGAATTAACAAATCTATTGCGAAATAAGCTAAGTTGAGTGGATTTTTTTATTGGTATAATATTTCGTGTACTTTCCTGGATCACGTTCTCACGTAATAACAAAGAAAATTATTTACACGCAGGATGTCATAATTCTCAGGTAAATGTTAACAGGAATCTCATATTTATGAGATAAAGCGCGTTTTGTGTTTTACACCCAACTTCCTCATTAATATATTGCCTTCAACTGATGAATGTATTAGCATGTTTAGTATAATAGACTTGGATGAGAAGATTGGTGGCGGCGAGCAGCTCTCAATGGAACAAAAATAGAATAATCCGTGCGGAGTAATGACTTCTGTGTTTATGTTTTGAAATTTTATGTTAACAAAATTAAAACAATAAAAAAAATCCGTCGTAAAGCGTATCGCCTGCTCTCGCAAAAAATGCGACGGTCTTAATATTTCCACTCTAAAAACTATTAAACTATAAATAGATGCTTGATCGGAGAACAGGGAATTAATAAATAAATCTCAGACTTAAGAGGAACGGCTGCGTGGCCTGTTTCTTAAAAAACTTGATTTTGGATTACAGGCCAAATAATCACCCAAACTTAATGAGGATATTTTTTAATAAATATAAGCCACAATATATGACAATTTATTCATATTTTTAGGAGCCACTTTGGAAAATATTTGTGACTAAATGGATGCTATTTTTGAAAAAAATGTCCTTCAACATACCTCAGGAATATAATGAAGTATACAATAAAAAATTTAATGACTTCGGAAAATAGTTTAATTTACGTCAAAATCCAAATTTTTTTAAGCGATAAATTCTAGGTAAATATCACGAAAAATTTTAGCTGCGTCGCTTTTGCACAAATCGAGCGGGAACCGAATATGGGTAGGAAACAGGTCGGGGGGTAAAACGCCGCCCAAACAAATACATACATACATTAACTGTGTATCAGTCGGCTACTCGTCTATGCGCAAAGTAGGGTATTTATTAATTTATTATTATCTTATAGTATTATTACTCCCACCCCACTCCGCCCTCCGCACTCGCCCTACAATGTTAGAAAGAGACGCATGACTGCCAACTGAATTCCGAACCAATGCGTTCGTCTTAAGATCTTGAACAGAAGGGTTCTAAAACTCATAAAACGTTTGTAACAAGTTATGTTGTCAATATTAAACATTTTAGAAATTCAAACTCAAGAAAAATTGATTACTTTCTAGTTGATGTTGAAACCCCGCCAATAATGGATGAGAAGGGAAAATAAGATTTTTGTTTGCGTAATCTGGAAAGCGATCGGTAATTTTCTCTATACCCTTCTAGATCTTGTAATGACTGTCGATGTTTATTAGCAAAATATCGAATTGCTAATCTAAAAGTTTGGTTTGTTGTGCCACTTAGTTTATATAATCCAATCCGTATTTTCATGAAAAGCAAACATCTTGTGGTGTGACATTTAGAATAACATTTAAACTAACCTTTAGGATTTAGGCCTAAACCAAATCATATATTCCCAGTAAAACCCACTGAATTTCCATCCTGTCACTTTCTCTGTGTCATCCATTTCCATCACATTCGTCTCTAATTTCTCATTCTATATTTACATAATTATATATTATACTACGTGTCATTATTACGTATAATGCAACGTTTAGAGACTTTATAGAAATCAGACAACTCAGGGCGATGCAATGGGAAGTAATACAAAATCACGTGTTTTCGATTTGAGAATTTGATGTCCTAGAAACATCATAGATGATTTAATTAATTACTGGAAATAGGACACACCTTAGCGTTTCGTTTAACCGTCCATTTTTTGGTGTGTCCTTTTATAAGCTTAGAAAAAAATAAAGTATCATGCCTTAAAAAAAATTTAAAAGCTCAAAATCTCCTACTTACGAACCCTTTGTTCGATATTGTCGTATTGTTCATTTTGGCAAATTAATTTTTTTAGAACATGACTGTAAAACATTTTAATATTTATTATTGAGCTTTACAAAATAAAATAAAACACGGATTTTGGTAATGTTTTTTTGCGTAAATCGAAACATGCGGCCGATGTTAAGCGGAAATTTCAACCTTATCGCCACCTGCATAAGGAGCGTGTGATTTCGTGGATCGCCTTAAAACAAATGGATACTTCGAGTGTTACTGCTAAGCAAATGATTTATTTAACGATACACAGCTTCACGCTCGGGTTTTTTTTTCACAAAAAATGGGACAAAAACATCAGGTTATTTTATCTTTAATTTAAAAAGTTTACATATTTTAAAAGTTGTCCAGTCCAAAAAAAAAACAGAAGCAATAAAAAATGTAAAAAAACTTAACCTACTATAAAAAAATTAAATTACTATTTTTTTAAATAATAAAACAAATCTAACCATGATAAGTTAAAACAGAAGAAACGATTTGCGTAAACCTCTACGAGCGTCAAGTGGCAACTTGCGAGCTCAGTTCGTTTGTTTATCTTAGGTAACGCAAACAAGTCGAAACACGCGAGCAGTGCTCGGGTTGGCGAGATACGAAACATGCCCCGCCCGCGAATACTGCTCCTTCAAAAGCATGTTACCCGTAAACGGTTGATTATTACAAAGATATTAATATTATTGTTGCAAAATTATTATTATTATTATTACAAATTACTTAATTTTTTTTTAAATTTTTATTAAATTTAATTATTATAAATTATTATTTATTACAAAGGCTGTAAGAGATGGATCTTCTAATAAACTCACAAAGTAATGTAAGCAGAACCTTCACCCTAGCAATCATATGGTAGAGCATGCCTAGTGTGTTCACTCCAGATTTGAAACGGAATCTACAGTGTACCTTTGACTTCGACGAAATTATATCTACATTACTTAAAAACTCATTCAAGCTTAAACCTCTTGAAGAATTTCTGATTTATATTCAAGTCACGTTACATTCTGCCAAAGTCGACATCATAATTTTATTTAATAGCCTTTTAGTACAAGGTTTTTAAATTTTACGAATTCGTGCAATCGTGCCTTTTATTTTAAGATGAAATGAAGACATGTCTTTGTTGATCCGAGGTGCGGCAGAAAACAAATTTATTTACAGAAGCAAATGATATCATACCAAGGCGTAATATCTGCGTTCACATCTATTTTCACAATATTCGCAAATTTGTGCAAATGTCATAACTTTTTTATTTAAATTTATAATTCTCAGATTTTCATTGTGTACTTCGTTTACTTATTAAACATAAATACGTCGTTTTTTATATATTCAATGCTCTTGCTTATTGTTTTTATAGTTCAGCGTGTAGAAAATTCTGATAATGGTTACCTTCTTGATAACACTAAATAGGTGCATGCTTACTGCGATTAGTGATACACCGATACCTTTAAAGTGTTTAGCCTTTGTAAAAAAACGAATGATATTATTCGACATTCAGTGTGTCGCGGCCACATGGGTTATAAAAAATGGAAATATTTACGGATGTAAAAATCCTTGTCAAATATATTATTCTGTGATATCCTTCATAAATAATGTCATGTTTTTTATGTTACTTTTCTCGATATAACTGCGAGGATCAGGCGATCAAAACTTTATATTGCGAGGGAGTTGTATAAGCCATAAGCTGTAGAGAAGTTTATGAATTTGGGACGGTCCATTGGCATTTAGGTGTTTGTGTTAATTTTTAAGGAGTATAAACGTCTGTGGAAAGGGTACTAAAGAAGCCGACCAGCCGACCTTAGCCGGCGTAAAAACAGCGCTTCACAAAGCTAATATTATATCAGGGAAGGATGCTTTCACTTCGAATATCTTACACTGGCGAAATACGGTAAAATAAGATATTTAAAAATAAAAAAAAATTGTTTATTTGGGAGACCAACAGTTTACATAAAAAATGAAGTATAATGAATAAGTTATATAAATTTGACCATTTACAGGTTTCCACTTGGGATATATGAGTGAAACTAGTATTTTTAATGGAAATCAAAATAAAATTAAAAAGATAATTATATAATACAAAATAAATAAGAAATATAAATTTAAAACTTACACGTAATTTGTTATGGGGATGGAAAAAATGGGAGCGGGATAAGGGGTATATATAGTTAAAATGTATGTGTGCGATTTTATATTAATAAAAGAACAAGAAAAAATAGTTTATATATAAAAAGAATGTTAATAGACTGGTGGTAGTATGAGGTGAGTAGGCATCTGAAGTTATAAAGGCTCGATAGATCGCCGGTGTGACTTTTTGGAGTGTGGTGCAGAGTTAAAGATGTCAAATTGTGAGTAGTGCGTGTTAAAGATGTGTGATGCCCGATAAATGAAGGAGTTTCGCTTAGAATTAGTGTTGCATCGAGGAAGGCTAATAAGTTGGTCCGATCTGGTTAGTCTATTGGGAATTCGTAGTTAGATCGGTTGTAGGGGTTCCGAGCAATCTGCGGTGGATCTAGCAATTTTCTGCAGAAAGAGTACATCAGCCGAGATTCTTCGATCTTCCAACGACAACATATTATTAAAAAAGCGGCCGACGCTTGGTGATTTATATGGGGACGCTAACTACGCATCGTAGAAAGCGATTTTGAACACATTCCAAGTTGTGAATATATGTTTTATATTGTGGGTTCCATAGTTGTGACGCGTATTCTAGTGAGCTGCTGACGTAAGTAAAGTAAAGAATTTTCATTGATTTAAGTTTAGTGAATTTTTTACATGATCTGTGAATGAATTTTTGAGGCCTTTAAAGTTATTGTGTCGATACGAATATGGAAAAGAAGCTTAGAGTCCAATGTAACTCTCAAATCTTTGGCTTCTGTCTTATGAGTTATTATTAAGTCGTTTAGAGCATATTCATGGGAAATGATGATTAAAAAATCGTTAGATATTCTCAATACAGCTGATCAAATAAAAGAAATTATCGGGATATAAGCGATGAGAGAAAATTAGATAAATGTTCAGAGCGGAATAAAAATGTTCAGCATACAAGATTTCTATGACCAACGGATTAACGAATAAGATAGTTGCTTTTTTCGATTAAATGTCCTTTCCTTCGTCGTGAGGAAGTTTCAAGCGGTCACGCAGTGTCCATCATCGAGGCATATCTCATATATTCTCAAAATATTAGGTAAAAAGTAGTTAAAAGCGTATTTAACGTGAATGATGATTGACTACGACACGGTATTACTTTTTTTTATGTGAATACCGCACAAGAGTCCCAACTGCTCCCAACCGTCTGGAGCCAGTGAGACTATGGCATTCCCAATTGGGGAATGTTGTGAGGCTGAAGGTATTGTGGAGGGGAAAGAGAAGCGAAAGAGGGAGGTGGGCAAATACCTGGCTATTTAGATCTGGTCACCAGACACGGCTAAAAGTCATTTCAAACAACGTTTCAATTCTGAATGGTGGTTTTTCACCAGGGCGATACTGAGAGTATCTTCCACTCTTATTTATTACAATAAAGGTATCACGACACAAGAATTAAATATACACTTGGCACAAATTTTTCCCCGCAATAATCACAAGACGCAAAACACATTATCGGTCAGGAAATAATTAAAATTGCCATCATGCGGTGAGAAGACACAAATGACTCCATTCTATTTGTACTCGTATAAACAACATGTAGTTTAGAGACACTAACCTTAAACGTTTCATCAATTAAAGATAAATAAGAAATTAAGAAATAAAAAAAACGTATATACACTAGACCTTTTCCCTGAAAGATGGAAACTTTGAGGCGGTTCGAAACGTTGGTGCAAGTTAGTTGAAGCAGCTCAACGATTCGGAAAAGTCCATGCTACACTTAGTAGATACAGGTTATATATATTTTATTTTATTTTTATTTATTTAAGGAGAAAATACAGATACAGACAGTAATATTAAAACAATATACAACATCAAGAGAACTCGCCTGCATCCTAGCTATTTCTCACTGATTAATATGATACAGATAAATAAACCTTAACAATTATATTTAGACTAGTTAACGAATTTAAGATTGTGTTACAAAGAAAGAATTTGAAAAAGTGCACAATTAATAAATAAAGCAACGGAAGGAAAATAAAACTTTTACAAATAATTTTTTACAAGAATGCAAAGGAAAAAAAATCATGATTAAATAAAAAATAAATATAGTGTTATACAAAGAAATAATAAAAAATTACACTGTTCGTTGAAGTTTGTTTGTTTATATTTTTTTTAATATCAAAACAGATTTCAATTTTCCCTTAAAAGTACTGCATGTATCGAAGATGGTCTGAATTACTTGAGTACCAATAAAAATACTTACTGTTATTAGATTACAATCTGTGATACTACCGACAAGAGTTGTACTATTAGGAAAATGTATATTTATTAACTTTTACGGTTTTAGAAACGTTGAATGAAGCCCTCAGGCTACTCCGGTGCCCGATTATTTCCTTTATTTAAGACCTTTTTCTTGTCCTCGCTCTATAACCCCCCTTCCCTTTTCTCCCATAAGCCGTCTCGTTAACTTAAACTAGTTTCTTTATTAAATCTCCACTGACCTTTGTTGAAAATAATACCCATAATTACACTAGATTTATCGAATGACATCGACAGAATAAGGTTCTACAGATAAGGTACCTCCCGGCCCTACCAATAAAAGTCATAATAATAATATTATACAGTACATTTCGGTGTACCCTTGTCAAAGCAATGTACCGACATTTTGATGTTTGAATACTCCCTACCAACTTAAATTTTGTGTATGGTTTTTGATGGTAGGTAGGCCAGTGCCCTACCTACCATCTAAATCTCCATACAAAAAATTGAAATTTTGAATAAAAATAAAAATCATTTTCGGCTTCAACAACATCAATAACGTCGTATTTTTTCAATATTAGCACTCTAGCTCACTTAAAAGTCACGAGCCGCCACTGCGTACGACCACAAATTGATGCACGAGTATAAAATATATCGAGATCGTCTCCTGTCCCGATCCTATTTTCCTCTTCCTCTCCCCCCCTTCCTACTTATTTTGTTTTGTCTTTCTCTTGTTAGCTTCATAAATAAATCACCTGTATTTAGCCATTGTTAGCACAAGAAACTTTGATGGCTTACTTACCTTTTGTTAAACTTCCTTTGTATTAAAAGCTATTTGTTTCTTACAAATAAATAAATAAAAAGGTGCCTGAAATGGCTATATCCGTAACCAGTGAGTAATAACAAGCATTATTCAAAGAATATTAATAAAACTGTATTTCCTATTTATAAATTCTAGTTGAACGTATCTATTTTCAGTTCTCAACTGCATTTCCATCATGAGCTTTCGAATATTCAACTGTCAAAAAATAAATCAGAAGTAAAAAATAGTTTATTCTATATTTTTAATTGGTCTGTTAGAAAAGTTAATGGCTTTGATACGATGGAGAAACCGGAAGTGGGTACCTATAATGTTTACTAACTACGCATTGAAACTTTGTAATTATAATATATGTAATGTTAGAAGTATTGAAATAAATGTAACTAATTCCTATTGTTTAAAACTCTTCCGAAATAATATTGCCTACTTTAGTCCTCTGATAGATAGAGTGTGCTGATGTACACATTTTTGTCGATAATCTGCAGTTTCAGAAAAAAAATCCTGCTATTACTTAAAAATATATAACAATGATTGGTCTAATTATATTATGTATCAGTTGTATCTCTTGTTTCTATTGTATTATATATCATTGAGTGAATTTTTGTAATTTTATGTTTTTTGTATCCTCTGTCTATATATTAACTGAGATTTTCTGCAAAAATCCAGTATAAATAAATAAAAAAATATTACTTTTTCTTGCCCAAATGTTATTTTCTTGATTTTTTTATGAATCATTCGTCGTTTTTAATTTGATTATTTTTCACTTGTTTCAGGTAAGTGATCATTTCCTTGAAGTATCGCATCCAACACACTCGTCCAGCACTACTAGCAAACAATGGTAATTAATATTATAGTATATATCACTGTATCGGTGCTCCTTACGCTCCTCTCAGCAGGTGAGTCACACATTCCTTCAAAATACTCAAATATTTTATCGAATAACTATTTCCCAATTAACATGCAAGTAAGGTTATTTGCAAGTTTATTAAAATCGGGTCGAATTGTATTATACAAGACGGGGTTACCGTAGTTCCACATATAGTTACTGGAATGTTTTTCCAAGTTAATGATTTCTAGATTATCTGAAATAATATTACATTTACTCGCAACTCTCTAGCGTACCTATGCAGCGGGCGCGGTCTGTCAATACATGCTGTGTATGCGAGTGTGAATGGAAGAAGAAGCCGGTGACGCCCGAGGAAGACATGGCACGATCGAGTGAATCAAATACTTGAGTCGGGCCATGTCAGAAGTCGGAATAATAGAAGATAATGTATGAGGCGTTGCGTGATGGTTAGTTAATTACTTAACTGAAGTCGAGATATTGAAACATTGAATATCCTTCGATTACTTATTTAATTCATTATTTAAATAAATAAAAAAACATAGAAAATAACATGTCTTGGCCATTCACTGAAAAAAATACATTCTGGATACTGGAAAGCCGACTCCCAACATATGGTAACATCAAGGAATAAATAAAAAGGAGCGTTAAATTGAGCTAAGTATAATTAAATGTAAACTCAGGTACCTAAAGTCGTGGATTTTTTGTTGCGGAGCGTAAATGATTTATTTTAAAAATTTAATGTAAATCAAATTTAATAATGTCATTATTAAGTTCTGTGAGTATTTTTAGATTTTATGATTGTGATAGTTGTTTCGGCGTTCAAGGCCATTTTCAAAATTCCTGCATTTTCAAACTCTACATGCCCAACCTATCTAAGCGGCCTTGAACGCCGAAACAGCTGTCATAATAGTAAAAACTGAAAATACTTGTAGAACTTAATAATAACGTTTAATTTGATTTACATTAAATTTATAAAAAAAAAAACTAAATACAGTCCTACGAATTAAACACAAAAACATAAGTAAACGATTCATATAGCTAAATGGACAGACTCCTTTTATCAGTAATTGCTTCGTATTAATGGGCTAGTTTATAGATCTGTATATTAAATTTGATAGTAGGTATATACTGATTGTCAAGCATCTCTCCTAAAAGTCACCGACCGCCACTGCTATGCAGGTATATTATAATGGTATGTGTGTAGGCCTGTCGTGCGAGTTGCATGCCGGGCCGTGTCCTGGTTCGGTAATTGGGCTAGCAGTGGCAGTTAGTAGAACACCCCTTGCCAGCAAGTTGATATAAACATTAGTTTGTCATTAAATACAATACAAATTGCTTTGCTTTGTGATATTTCGTTTGAAGATCGAGAATTACTGCTCAAGCTGTAAAAATGTTAATTGATTAATTGAAAAATGAGCAGATATTTGATCTTCATTTTCTTAGCAACTTCATAGTGAAGAATCAAATTACTGTTAGATCTAATTAGACATAGGAGCACGGATCTTAGAAATCTGACGGGTTCAATATATTTCTTGCACTTGAATTTGACAGAAATGTTAAAATTTCCATATAAACAATTAACATTGTCAGATTTAGTAAACATAATCATTTACCCACTGCTAAATTCAAATGGGCACTTGTGTTTGGTTTAACGAGTGTAATAAACGACATAAATACAACGTCTCTTCTGAAGAAAACTACCACGTTGTTATTTTTATTTATCTCATTTTACTTGTTTTTATTATGATTATTTTATTTTTTAAAACACAAACATTCAGGGGTTACAAATAACCTGACAATATTTAAAAATCTTCTACTTCCATCACAGTAAGAGGAAGATGTTACTTGTGTCGTGATGGAGGACTTAGCCAGCCGAGGAATCGAACGCACGACGTGTGGGTGGGACCCAAACGCGATGCCAACTCAACCACTGACTGGTCGGAATTAAATTAACTAACTAACCATCACGCTATTTCCTCGGAGGGGTAGGCAGATAGAACATACACTTGGCATATACTTCGCGCTTCATTCACATTCGTACATCTCCTCATACATTCTCTTCTGTTATTCCAACTTCTGGCATGGTCCAACTCAAGTATTTGTGATCGTGCCATGTCTTTCTCGGGAGTCCCCGGTTTCTTCTTCCATTCACATTCGCGTCATATATTCTCCTTTTACTAGTTTCTTCGTTCATTCGCTCTACATGCCAAACTTATCTAAGTGTCCCTTTCTTAATCTTACTAAATTACGCTTACATCAGCCTTGCATTCTTTATGAATCTCAACATTTTTCACACGATCATACATTGTTTTACTACACATTTGTCTCAGAGATCTCATTTCTACGAGATTCAGTCTACTTTCATCCTTCCTCTTCCATTTCCATACCTCCTTGAAATATAAAATTATGAACATTTACCGAAAGTTAAAATTTGTCATAATTTTAGATGCCTATCGGTGTAAGTTATAAATTTGAACCCATAGAAGTTTTATAAAAACCATAGAAACTTCCCCTCCTTATTGTATATAAATGTAATACAAACCATGTATTACATTTATATTCAAGAAGTGACCAGCTCAGGTATGGGGACTTCATCGAATCCAGAGTAAAGATAGCCTCTCAGAAGCGTGGCGTACTGTACACAGCCCGCAGATACTGCAGATAGTACACAACTGCTGACCCTGTACAAATCGCAAGTGCGCCACACTTTAGAATTTGGCAGCCACCTCTGATCGAGAGCCCCAAAATATCTGAAAAAACCATTGACTGTGCCGAAACGGGCGGTCCGTTTGATAGATTCGCCTATCTTAACAAACAGATTGCAATCTTTGGAGAACAGACGTCAGGTGGGAATGCTGTCCTTGTTCTACCGGTGTTTTAATGGAAGATGCTCTGAGGAATTGGCGTCATTGATCCCTTCGCCACCGGTGCATGGCCGGGAAATACGCCAAACGCGTGCCCAACATTTGCATATCGTTGACATTTTTCACATGAGAATGGCTCGCCTCTACGACTCGTTCTTGTGTTCAACTACCCGGATGTGGAATGATCTCCTACAACATAGATCTCTTCAAGACCCGAATTCACTCCTTCCTATCCTCTAAAAGACCTTCCATACAGCATCCCCAAAGATGATATAGGCCTTGAGGGAGATTATTTCCCTCAGAGCCTCCTGTGTGGAGTTACTGTAAAAAAAATGTTTTAAAATCTAATGATTAATCCCATTTTAAAAGCTTTGTTTTGGTCGTTTATGTTCTTGAATTATTAATCTCCAAATAATCGCTTACTTTTGAGTATAAGCGTGCCGCCCGGTCTTCAGCATTCAATAAAACCATTTATATTCCCAGTTACTCAAACTAAATGTCTAAAATGCTCATAAGTCACTTTGAAAAATAGATTTAGTACTCATTACAGAATTTAGATAACTCGCGTGTCTTTTCGATTACCTTAAATGGAAAAAGAATTGCACAATCCGGTCGTAATATAAAAAATAACCACATTATTGCCTTAAACCTTATAAGGCCGCTATATTCTTATATGGTATGATGATTACATTTTATTTGTGACCCTTCGGCCAATAAATTACATCCAGTTAATTTTAAAACATTGCGTACGTACCAAACGACACGAAGTAAGTGTGAGAACTGATTTATATTTTAATTAATTTTATCACCATAAAAACCTGTTTTTTTTAACGGAGAAGGTTGATGCAGATAGTTTCGACGTTAATAAACAGTTGAAATTGGGTAAAATGAGCCTCATTATGAAAGTGGAGGTGATATTTAATACAGGTGTAAATCGAACAAGTTCTGGAGAGAACGATGAAACTTATTATGTGTTTTTTTGTATTTGTTGGTCATTAACTATGTAACAATTTCTAGACATTTCGTATGAAGAATTTTAATGACTATTTATTTACTTTTTATTATTGTATTTTTATTAATTTATTTATTTGTAGGGTAATGGAAGTGGTGGTTTGGAGTACGCCTTAGAAACTTAAGAAATATGCAAAAAAAAGTAAACAAAATAATAGCACCCTGTAAATCACCTTTGTTAACCATGTTTCCTTGTTAGTTTGACTTCTCCCACCGCCCCCTTCCAAATCACCACTCCCACTATCTTCACATGTAATTATTTCTGTACTTGTCTAATTTAAGTTAGTTTTAAGAACGCTAGTGAGTGATGTGTGGAAACCGGTAGCGCAGAAATAAAATTAAGTAACAAAAGTAAATGGTGATTAAAACTTATTATATTTCCTAGACATTTATGCATTATTAATTAATTACCCGAGTAAAACCACGTCATTACCTACATATAGGTGAAAAAAAATCAGTTAACCTCAAAAATCTTTTTTTTTTGTAATAGACAACAAGTTTGAAATTTCCAAATATTTTTACTTTCATGCGGGCTACATTAGTGTTCAAATATGTTATTTTTATAATTCACCTATAAATTACATGCGATTCCGTGGAAGGTACGCGTTAGACCAAATTTATTAGTCATTTACCTCCCGACTCGGACTGCGTAGGAACAAAATGATACTGTTTACGAGATGTAAACCAGTATTGCGCTGCACCATAAAGTTAGATAAAAAATTATTTCATCACATAGAATTACGCAATTTGCAAAAAAATTTACCATTTTAAACAAACATTATCGATCTTTTAGGCATATTTAACTATAAGGCTGTGAGTTACTTCATAATTACAGAAAAAAATAATAATATTTGTTTCTTTGAAACACTTTGACTCCCCAACTAGGAACAAATCCTGTTTTAGGACAGTGAAATTGACAAATTTAGTTCATATTAAGTGCCATTATACAAAAATAGAAGGGAAAAAAGCTAGTATTGACATAGTATGGTAATATAATATATCTATAAAAAAGTATAAAGAGATTATGTATATGTGTTTGATAGGTACTGGTTGGTGCAATGAGGAAAATAATGTGTTTATATTTGAGTAGTAAAAAATAAAGATAATATTATTGAGTAATATTGATAAGATTGAGTTACGTATCACTCAGCTTTATGAGCCGACGACGATACTCAGGGATGCAGCCCGAAGAGGACGCAGCAAATAGTTAATAACATATCAATTATATTTTAATCAGTAAATACAAAAAGTAGCTTTAGTAAATGGTTTATTACCAAATATTTTTCCTTTTTCCTTTCCTCGGTTAGGGTTTTTAATCCAGTTAAGATCTTTTCCCAAAGAGCACAAATAATGTAATATGAAATCAAATGAGGCAAATTATTTATTCATCGTTAATTCGACTATTGTGCACATTAAATACCGATACCTATTCCCTGTAATAACTAACATCTCTTTGTACGCTCAAAAAGGGAGAATAGTCTGTTAAGAAAGCCTTTGTTACGGTTTATACAAATCACAATGACATTTGACCAAAAGCGTCCAGGTGATAATACCAGGACAGGAGAAGTGAAGAGCAGGTGGGTCGGTGGTTACAATAGGTACGGAGATTTATCTGATCGGGCCGGGATAAGAGAAGTAAGCCCGAGCTTTCAGTAACCTTTTAATTCATACTCTCACATTGTTCGAGAACTTTCTAGATGTGAAACCTTGATAGGCCGGTCGTGCTCACGGCTAATATATTACTCGTAACCCTTAAGGTGGCAAACAACCTTTTACCGATATGCTGATAAAATTATACAAATAAGCCCTGCTCGCTTGTATCGGGATTCTTAAGTAACACAAGACGCTTGTTTACTACTCAAGGAGTACTGAATTTATATACGATGCTGTTTTCTATCAAATCGTTAGGTATCGCTCGTAACGCAGATAACGCCTTATATTAAATCTAGTAGTAACAGTATAGCTTTCTCTCATAACAGATAACTAATGGGATTTTAATAACTTCTCCAAAAGATTGATATTCACTTTGTGGCGTCATTATTAACCGTTTTAGTGCTTTGCTTATTTTGCAAGTGTGTATATAAATTGCTACAGATATTCTGTGTTTTTAAATAAAATAAAAATGTGGTATTCAATAAAAATGCAATAACTTGGACAAATATCAATAAATTGAAGTGATTGTTTTGAAATTATACAAGTAAAGAATGAAATTTTACGAATATTATAGTTCTAATAAAAAAAAATACAAAAATATAAAATTATTTCACTTCACAATTGTGTTTTCCCCCGCAAAGTCTATGTAGTCCCTTTTTACAGCGAGCGCATGTGAGATTGGATCGCCTTATCTCATTTGCTTTGCCGAATATATTAATTTATGGAAACAAAGGTCTCGTCGTCCGTAGTGCCGCTGTCATTTGATATATTACGATCATCCGCAATAGAATAACTTTAAAATATCGATTCACTTTAGGGAGTATTTATTTTAACAGGATAAACAATAAATACATCAAGACAAGCGCTAACCGCAATATACCACGCTCAAATTTAACACGTGCTCTCCCGAGGACGACAAAAATCACACTGAAAATTTCAACGCTATAGCGCTGCGTAGCAATTTATGTAACTAAAGCTTACAGCGCGACGGCGCTGGGCCGAACTCTAACGGTTAATAAATTCAATCGTTCGTGATGCGGAAAACATCGCTTTCGAAACATGTTGATATGTATATATTAATAATGTGGTGATTACAAAATAATTTTTAATTAATTTGTTAATGGAATTTTTAGTTGAAAATGTGGGGGACATTATCGAGGTATCCATTTCGAAATGAACGCTTCTTGAAATAAAATTTGGACATACTCGTAATCGTTGGTAATTATTCCGTGGGTACAGATAGTATATTTTTAATATACGAGTGATTCGTTTAGATACGACAGTCGAGATATATTATAAACCATTCAAGGCTCATTTCAACAGAAAACCTTCTTCATATCTGATAATTTGACAGCTGCTTGAGAAAGGCGGTACGGGAATAGAGGGCAATGTAAAAGTATTATTTTTTAGGGCTTTATAGCTATAATTTCTTCAAAAGATTGGTATTTACTTTATGGCGTCATAATTAATAAATGAATTTTAAAAAAATCACTTTCGATTCACCACTTTAATAATATACACAGTAATCTACATGTTTCAAAAGCGAAGCGTTCTTCATCAGGAATATATAGAATACTAAAAATAATAATGTCAAGTATAGACAAATGATAAGAATAGAATACAATAATGTAAGAATAGACAAATTATAAACATAAACAAAAAATGATTAAAGTAGGTAAGTAAATTAATCAATAATGTTAATAAAAAATTATTATGAAACATCGAATAACAAATTTATAATAGAAATTAAAAAAGAAATCGTTTTTATTATTAATATTAACATGATAATATATTCAAGAGACAGCTTTTTTTAAAAATATATTTGATTATTTATTAAATTTAATTCACTATGAACGCTTTTTCTGTTTTCTAAAATTTCAAATTTATCTAATTGTAAATCGGTTGTATGTAAAATTTCTAAACCTTTATTTTTATTTTAGCTTATCGTAAAATTCGTTTTGGATACTGCTTCTGGTGGCTAATCTCATTTTTCTAATGAAGCTGACTCAATCCCTAAAAATATTTGTGAAAACTGTTCTGTGCCCATTTCGAAGCATTTTGTTTTCCTTTTATCACAATGTCTGTGAGTGAAATTAAATAGTTAATTGAAAAAATTAAATTCAGGTAAACGTGTAAATGTATACGTTGAATTACTACGCCCTATCTATTATCGCTGTTAAAGGTCGTAGAAAAGTGAAATCTGGCGAGCTTTACATGGTACTTTCAGATTCAGCATATGGCTGGAAGTTCTGGGTAGGAACAAGTTAGTAGGTATATAGTGCAGTACTAGGATGTTGGTGTATGTACTCGTATGTAGTAGGTGTAATAGCTCTCGACCCAATTCTCCGTGCATCTGCCGTACTTAAGTGCAAATTGTAGCAGTCTGCTGTTGCACTCAGACTCGGAGGCATTCACTTTTAACCTTTATTATATTTACTGTTTACTAGAGTCTGTTAACTGTAGCACCTTGAAGGTGCATTAAAAATATTGTTTTATTTATGGGCATTGCTAGTTTCGGTTGTTGTAGTATTGCTAGAATCCCATGACTATCCAGTTCATCAAGTTCCTCAGCCACGACAAACCTTCTTTCAATTCCAAGTTATTACTGCATTCCTGGATTCAGTCTAGACACATGCAGTTATTAATTGTGGGTTAATTCCTCTTGTTTAAGTTTTCCATCCATGTTAAAACTGTCGGTCACTTGTCTAACAGTTAGTTATACTTCCAAATAATAATTTTCCCGATAGCACAATGTTATTGAACAAACAAACATCGGCATGTTTCTTCTGCAGATTGCTCTATAAGAGTTTTTTTCTGAATCGGCACACTTACTTAATTAATAACTATACCCAGGTAAGCTTGATGATGGTGAAAAAAACTGGATCATAAGGAAAAGTTTGTGCTAACTTGATTCAAAACAAAAAGCTTTCCAACCAAATATTCACATTTCCTTAAAAACCCAATCGCAGGTTCAAAATATACTAAATGAATTAAAAATTACTTTGTAATCACCACTTTATTGATATATACAAATCATCATGTTTAGAGAGCGATGCGTTCATCATAAGGAATATACAGAATACTAAAAAACACTAATATCAAGTATAGACAAATGATAAACGTACAACACAATAATGTAATAATAGACAAAATATAAATATAAATTGATTGAAGTAGGTAATAATTAATGAAAAATTTTAATGAAAAATTCTTATAATACATTGAATAACAAATTTATGTTAGAATTTAAAAAGGAAATTATTTTTATTTAATATTGACATTAAAATAAATTCAGCAGTTGACTATTTAAAAAAAAAAAAATCTTTCCTTTTTTAAATAAAAAGACAAATTCCCCGGGTTACGAATAACCTGACAATATTTGAAAATCTACAACTACCATCACAGTAAGCGGAAGACGTTGCTTGAGTCGTGATGGAGGACTTAGCGATGCCAATTCGGCCACTAACCGGTCGATATATTCGATTATTAATTATATGTAATTAACTATCAACACTTTTTATAATTTCTAAAATTTCAAATCTGTCTAATTGTAAACCGGTTGTATTTGCTAGTTTTTTTTTTCTTCTTTTTAATAAAGTGGTGATTACAAAGTAATTTTTAATTAATTTAATAATGACGCCACGAAATGAATACCAATCTTTTGAAGAAATTGTAAGAATTAGATATTTAATAATACTGTTAAATATTTTAAAAGTCAATAGACGCAGCTGGTCAACTGACCAGCCCTCAGCTGCCGCAGTTGCAGTTTCTCTGCAGCAAATACATAATAGCGAATCGTGTCGTGAAAGCAGTCATGCAAACAAACGGTCGATAGTAATTTACCGTTATGAAAAGTGCATGACTTACGACTCCACCAATGGGGCGTCTGCGTCTGTTTCCCCGTCTTATAGCATACATCACCATCAACCATCAACATCAAAGCACTGCAGGCAATAAAAACAGCGACGGGCGACTGCTAACTGCAAACGGGTCACTGTAAATGTACTCCATTCGGTGGACATAATAAAAAGCGACGCGTATGAATCCGAAGAATTCAATAATGACTTCATTGTGGAAGACACGGGAGTTTTTTGCGGAGTATCGAGCTTGTTCGAGCATTTCATCTGTACGTCGCGCGTCAATTTACGATTTAATATCTCCATTAAATACGTTACGTGTTATGTTACGTACATGCTTTGTTCATAAATTACATTGGCAGGTATATTTACCTACCGCGCATTTTGTCAAGCATATTTGGAAGTTATTTTTTCTGCCAAAATTCAATTATACGATGTTAAAAGATGGCAAGAATTCGGTCAATAAGTCTCGAGTCAAATTCAAGATCCTGGTATTTAGGCGCCAGTAGACTTTTTTAAAAGGAAAAAAATGTTTACACTTTAAATTAGAATGCATTTATTTACTTACGAGTAGATAGTCAATGCCTAGCATTTTGATTCATTTGCACTTCGAAAATGATTACTTTGACATTTTAAAATTTGAGTTATTAATCTTTATAAATTTTAATTATTTTCGGTTAAATGGTTCGGCTGAAGTACAAATTTACCAGTTTTGCCCGAAATCCGGGAATAAACACAAGCATCTTGTTCAAAACACATATACATGAATGTTTAAATAGCAATAATAATCAATAACAACAACAAACATTATCTCGCAAAAATGATAATAAGAATGAAAAAGAAGTGAAAGGTCGAAAACATATTATAAAGTAAGTGTATAAACTTTTTTTTTTTACATGAATACCGCACAAGAGTCCCAACTGCTCCCAACCGTCTGGAGCCAGTGAGACTATGGCATTCCCAATTGGGGAATGTTGTGAGGCTGAAGGTATTGGGGAGGGGAAGGAGAAGGGGAAGAGGAGGTGGGGAAATACCTGGCTATTCAGATCTGGTCACCAAACACGGCTAAAAGCCATTTCAAGCAACGTTTCAATTCTGAATGGTGGTCTTTCACCAGGGCGATACTGAGAGTATCTTCCACTCTGGAACGTGCGCAAATATACTATATATTATTTTTAAATGAATTAATTGTGAAACAACACAAATTAATTAAATAAAATTTACTTGCGCACGCCGGGATTTGAACCCGCGACCTTCGGATTCGTAGTCGAGAGCCTTACCCCTCGACCATGGAGGCCGTCAAACTAACTCCTTATAGTCAGTCACCTGTGTTGATGGTACACTGTTTTGATACTTAATAAAGGGCGTCATCACATTATCACTTTGATATTAATGGTAAAACATTTTTTAAATTGATTAATTGTGTCATTAAAAATGTTTATTTTGTTTATTAGGGCAGTGTATAGTATCGTAATTTCGGTAAAGGAGAGAAATATCCCGTGTTTCTGTGATAGGCTTTAATATTAAAAAAATGTGTTTATCCTCTTTGTTGGTTTTCTTGTTAGTGTATTAATGTTGATTTGTGATAAAATGTTTGGTGTATCAATTGATGCATGGATAATTTTGTACAAAAGGAATACATCGGAAAGTTTACGTCTGACTGACAGAGATTGTAGTTTATAGTGTGAAATTCGATCACTATCTGTTCCAAATAGATCAGATAAACCTTCACGATTTGTAATCACACAGGTTAATTTTCTTCTTATGGATTCGATTCTGTAATTGTGAATCTCGTAATTAAGAGACCAAATAGTGGATGCGTATTCCAAAATACTTCGCATAATCGATTTATATAAAGTTGTTGTTAATTCTGCACTTTTAAAACAATTTGTGAGTTGTATAGTTAATCCTAATATTTGTGTTCCACTTTTTGAAATAGTATGTATACGTTTATTGAAATTAAGTGACGAGTCAAATGTCACGCGAAAGTCTTTGGTTGAAGCTGTCTTCAATGAAGCGACGTTATTTATGTAATACTTATTTTAACATTTATTTCTGTTCTTTTTGAAAAAAAAATGGAGTGTATTTATTTTCATCAAAAAATATATTATCTTTTTGCAAATAGATACAATCTTCAATTGATGTGATTTTTTATACAGTTTGAGGCCATCGGCAAATATGTCGTGATAACATCGCGTTTGGGTCAAAGAGGCGTCTGGCACCTACTCTCACGGTACAGAAGTCTCGTCCCTGCTAATTGAGCTTCCCTTTGAATGGGGATTTAATTGTGTAATCGTACACATTTGTTGTATCAAATGTGATACTTGGTACTTACCTAAATAATTTAGTGGGTACCTACCCATCTACAAATAGTACATACCTAGAATAATGCAAGTAATAAATACCGGTTATAGCCTCAATAAGTACATTATGAGATTGCGTTTTACGTTGCCAGCGACCATTGTGGCAGATTTCAATTAAATTATGAATTGTTATGCACCGAGAAATATGCATCGAATCGAATAATGGGCAATTGTTTGCATTTCCAATAATCAATCTTGTAAGTCAATTGTGAAGACAAAGCACTGCTTTCAAAGATCCCGCTAGCTCACAACCACATCATCTCACAGAACTGTGTGAATACTTTCTGGCCCAATACTTTTCCTGCATTTCAGACACAAGAAAAAGTAAAATTACTTTGTTCGTTCTCAAACAAACTATAGAACCAAAAATAGGAGAATTGTTTTGTGTTAATGTTTTCTTGTGTCCGTATTTTAATGTATATATTTTTTAACAAAGGCATAATATTCCATACTTTTATCAGATTTTCAAAATTCTTTCAGTTAGAGCAAGTCTGTAGTACAAAATTATATTTCAACATATTAATAACCCTATATATAGTACAAATAGATAGAGCACACTTACAATACTCGTCTCAATTTTATTAATTAATGGTTCCTAAACATCTAAACAAATATGGACAAAGAACGTTAGATCACGTGATGATTCGTAGCTGTTTAAATACGTTACCCGATGAAATTAAAAAAAAAAAGTATTAAGAGTTAATAAATATATTGAAAGCTTGGTTAGCTGAAAGTAACCATTTGTATTAGATAATTAGGAAATATAATTTTATGTATGATTTATTGTTATCGTTCGTGTTATTTTTTTTTTTTTTTTAAATATTTGTGTAGAAATATTTTTGAGAAAGATTTATGTTTCAAGTTTGTTACATATGTTTTATTTTTATTATATATATATATATATTTTGTAACCTGAACTGTAAATTTAGGATGAAGTTTTGAATAACAAGCTCCCGTTAGACAAACTACAAAAAAGTATATCGGGATTTTTTGCCTTATATTTTTTCGTAAAATGTTTAAAATTAAAATAAAGCCATTGGGTTTTCAAGAAGAATCCGTGATCGAACCATGACTTTTAGTTTCCGTAAAACTGCTCTACCAAATTATCTAAAGCGGCTCTATCGCCTTTTATCCGGTAAATTGTCGAATAAACATAAATTTTTGATTTTGACAGTTCTGCCCTTCTCATTGGGAGGCAGCTCGGGAGTCAGGACTTCAAATGTTTGAAACGTGCCTTTCGGGCCTAAAGGTCTAAGGATAAAATATGATGTTACGTGACGTGAAATATAATATATTTAACGTAACTATGTGTCTACTCTATTTATAGGGTATGTACGTACTAACAGTGAGCTTCGTTGTGAGATGAACAAAACTCATCACCTCACTCAACAGAAAATTCAATACTAATGATACTTTTTTTAAATTATACGAATTAGAAATTTACACGGCACACATTTGTTATTTTGTTATAAAAAAGACAATAATAAAACATTATTCCGTACCAAAAACTTTAGATACAAAGCCATTGAACGAAGAAATCATAATTTACTACCTACCTTAATTTCCTTTCGCTCAACCTACTTGTAGCTTTTACCCTTCGAGATCACGGGAATAATATCTAGGAAAGGTAACTCACGTCTGTAAATCACGTCTGTTTATTTATTTAACTGGTGCCGGTTGCGTACGTCTTATAACTTACACACAGCAAACTATGCACTTCGTATGCAATGTTTGTAATTGATTTGGCCCAGGGAACATGGTTAAACTTTTAAAATGAGCAGGTAAAGAGTTGGGCGTATTATTTTGTAATTATTTAATCCTTGTTAATTGTTTCAAAGGAAAGTGCCTGCCCGGCATTTTAATATTTTGGAATGCCTGGATTCTTCTTGGGACTGAATTGATGGAGGTTCATGACCTATCTTATTGGGGGTTCAATCGGAGATTAAAAAGTGGGAAGAAGTTCCCTAATCTATATGAAAATATTTTTTTCCATAGATCTAATTGAATTTCATCATATCACGGCACCATAAATTAGCAAATTGGCAACAATATGCAATTCGGTGAAAAACAAAAATTACATAGGTTTATTAAGCAAAAAAAATAAATGAAAAAACATTATCTTATTCGTTTGTACGTTGCTAATGAATAAGATAATGGATTTTCAGAATAAGCAAAAACACATTGTGGATTAACATGATGTATTAAATAACAAGTCACTTTGTTTTTAATCCACTTTTATTTTTTTATTTGTCGACTAGTTTCGATTCTGCCGAATCGTCTTCAGGACATAGAACATACTAATTAAATGACAAGAGTGTGCTGTATATATAGGGTTAAAATGGGGAAAGAGAGAAACAATATTAAGAGGGAGACAACAATATAACAATAAAAACATTCATTACGAAATACCAAATTACATGTACGATGTGAAAAACCATTAAAGATAAAGAAGGTAACAGAACGTCAAGCTTGTTTGAGGAGAGGGAGAGTTGGAGGCGAACGGAAATAGGTCTAAAATGGGACTATATGTTATTTTTTTTTGATTATTTAGTAGATGGCTATTATTATTTTTTACTGATTTTTTTTTATTTCAAGGGCTTCTAAGTTGTTTAGCCGTAGGCTTTTCGGAATTTGCGGAACATTTGATAAGTTCTAATCACTCTTTTGACCAAACTACGGAATAAATATTCTACACAAAAATGAAATAGGCCTACGATTGGCCTGTGATTTCCGTCTTGTTTGGTAAAATGAATTTGATAGCAGTTTTTGTCATTAATTTGAATGTGCAAATCTACCATGAATTGACAGTTTTTGTCATTAATTTGAATATGGAAATCCACCATGAATTAATTGACAGTTTTAAAATTAGAAATAACAATGTATTTGGTTACAACAAAATGTTTTAAATACGAAAATCACAATTTGCGATAAAAGTTGTAGGTTTTTTTATATAAAAACATTTTAAAAAGTTAATTTATAATATTAAATAATTTTAAAAGTGAACAGTAATTTCATTATTTTCAAGTAAATTAAAAAACAATATAAAGAATAATAAAAAGTAGATATAATGTAGACATAACATAAAATTTTACTAAGGCTTTTCATTTTCACAAGAAACACTCGAAACGTTAGCCTTTATCTGACGTTGAAACATTGTTTATTCTAAACTTTATTTCACGTGCGCAAAATGGCGTCAACGTCAAGTATTGCACGCAGTGCTCATTTACCTCTCTTTTCTAAGAAATACATACACACCAGAATAGGGAATCCACTAGCATAGTTTTGTTTGTCTTTACATACCTATCCGCCTTAGAACAAACAGAGTCAACAAGTGGCCCAGACATGAACTAACACAATACATACACAAACACAACATACTACTTCACAGTTATGAGTATTTTTCTGTGAATTACTGTTTGAAAACATTTATTTTCCATTTGTGACCTCGCATAATACAACAGATTCTGACATCAGTATTGAACAAAAAAGATTTGGGCGTAATTTTTATTAATTTGGATTTTATGAAATAAATTAAATTGTGAAATTGAAGCGACTCTTACCTGTGAAAATATTTTCAATTATCAAACTAAAAAATGAATTTTATGCCCATACTCATAAAAAATGGAATAAGAAAAGTAACGGTAATATAAGTTATAAAGAAAATCGCCGAAAAAGTCTCACTGCTCGGAAGGATAAGAAGATATATGAGTGCAAAATCCTGTAAAACTATATACAATGCCTTCATTGTTCATGATATTCATTATTTTAGCAGTATTTTGTTCTTGACAAAAGAGGTGGATTTTAGAAAACTAACACTTTTGCAAATGCGAATAATTTTAAGACGAAACAAATATTCCAAAGTTTAAAAAAATGCTAAGGGATATAAACATACTGTATTTTAAGCAAATTATATACTTAAATGTAATAGTTTTTATCTTTAAAATGTTTAACGGCCAACAAAATTCTGAATTCTTGAGAAAAATTAATAAACATCAACACAGACATAACCACTCTAGGAAGAAGATACGAAATAAGACTTCGCTTTCGAAAGAAAACAACATTGGAAAACTCATTACTATATGGAGCCATGAAGATCTTCCAAGAAATACCCCAATATAAAAGAAGAGGAATTTTTTTTAAATTTAAGAGGAAAGTGACGAAATTCGTAAAGTGCAATTTTTAATGTCGTCATTTATAAAGTTTGATTTTGATATTCTTACTTGTGTGTAGATATTAGAGTATTAGAATTCATGTAACATGTAACCAATGTACTTATGTTCTATTTTAAGTTAAATAAATAAATAAAAATAAAACGTTGTTTCAGACTAATTCGTAATAACCGGAAAATGACACTTCATTGTATCAATTAAAAAAAAATGTAGACCGCCAGACATGCGTCAAATTATTAATGTTTGTGCTCTCTCCACTTTAAATAAAATTTCACACAAGACGTACTGCTTGGTGCCATTAAATATTTTTTTAAACTTCAAAATTGAGTACGTTTATCTTATGCATATTGACCTACTGTTATTTGTATTTGTGTCGTAGGTATTTGTTTGTTTAAGAACCTTTGTATATTTTAACAAGGTAGGCCAAGGTAATCGTCTTTTCAAGGGTAGCTTCGTAGAGCTTAATCTGATACCTGCCTATTCATTGTTATTCTCGGTTTCAAGCGGATACGTAAAGTGGATATATAATTAAAGCCTTCATATACAGCTTTTATGGAAGCGTCATCTGAATTTTTGAGTCATACGGAATATCCTAACCCTTTTCCTGAATCATGCATTGTTTTGTCACTTAGCCGAGAAAAATTTAAATTAAAATCATTTTAACAATGAAGCTCGTTTGGATTCGTAAAAATTCTAATTTAAAACACGAAAGTAACAAGTCATTGTATTGTATTCACTTATTCAGATACTTCGAGCATTTTCCTTTAAAAAGTTTAGTTTCAACAAACCTGCGTCGACAAGGAATCAGTAAACAAGCGACAAGGGAGAATCCCGGCCGTGTTGAATGTTGAATATTGAACTTGTCAAAGGCAGAGTTGTTTGGATTGATGGATGACGGACTGAAACGACACGACCTGTTCACGATGAAGACGTCTCGGAGTAGGACGAGACTTTGTTTCTTTGTTTGTCATAGTATATATATATACAAATTACAATATCTTCTATTGCCTTGATCTCGGGATGATGTTTTATAAACCCAGAGTACCTACCTAACTAAAAGAAGATATTTTCAATAAAAAAAGGTAAATTTCGCACAAGTTAGACTATTGCATTACGATTTCGGAAATTTGCATTTGCTGGAGGTAATTGGGAAGCAGATGTATACGAAATATAAAAGTATTAACTATTTAGAGCTACCACTTTTTTTTCATGGATTTAATTGAGAAATTTTCATTGTAAAGGAAAATAATAATATTTATTTATTTGAAATACACATTATTTAATATGAACACTTAAGAAAGCTTTACTGCCCAACTAGGGACAAATCCCGTCTTAGGAGAGTCAGATTGACACGTTTAGTTCATATTAAGTGCAATTATACAAAAATAGAAGGGAAAAAGCTAACATTGACATAGTATGGTAATATAATATATCTAGAAAAGAGTATAATAATTAAATATAAAGAGATGTAAAGAATAGTATAGAAAAAAAAATTGTGTATACCAGATAATTTGAGTATAATATAATAATTAATATGGAATAATAGTTAAGTTCAAAGAGATAATAAAAAAAAAGTATAGAGTAATCGTTTACGTATACCAGATAATTTGAGTATAGTATAATAGTTAAGTACTATTATGTATATGTGTTTGATAGATACTGGTTGGTGCTGTGAGGAAAAAATGCATTTAAAATATAGTACTATAAAAAAAGATAATATTATTGAGTAATATTGATAAGATTGAGTTACGTATCACTCAGCTTTATTACCCAACGACGAAACTCGGGGATGCAACCCGAAGAGGATACAGCAAATAGTTAATAACTTAGTAAGTAAAAAAAGTAACTTTAGTAAATTGTTTATAACCAAATTTTTGTCGTTTTTCCTTTCCTTTGTTAGGGTTTTTAATCCAGTGAAGATCTTTTCACAAAGAGCACAAATAATGTAATATAAATTCAGTCAAGTAAATCAAACCATGAGATGGTAATAGTAATAAGACAAAAGCGCCGCAGTACTAGTTAGATGGCAAAGATTTTATAGGTTTGTAAGGGTATTATACAATTCCTGTGATATATAAACAAACATCTACAATTAGCAGTGGCGTGCATTCGATAAATGCTAAACAGCTGTCCCTACCCAAAGGAATTTATAAGAATTGAAAGGCGAAAAATTTCTAATCACAACGTTATTTTTCCAAGAATTTTGTAATGAAATGGAAGGTCATTTATTCATTTGGTCATTACAATGAGCGGAAGAGCAAGATAAATTAGTTTTTTTTTTATTATTCGATGCGCACTTCATACCCGAACTTGAAAAACTACACACAGCCCACCTTTTGTCATAGAGCAATGAGAATTTACCTGAAAACTTTGCGTTGAAAAACTTGAGAAAAGGTTAGAAGCTTAATTAGTAATTTTCTTTAAAAATTACATGGACATTAGGTACTTTGACCACGAACTATTATAACGTTTTCACTTAGGCACTCTTATATAATACGTTGATTATAATATTGTAATAAAAACATATATATAAAATATACGTACCTACTTTGTTTCTGTCCTTGAAAAACATAATTCATAAATGCAGATTCCATCAATTTACGTTCATAGACAATATAATGTTAACATATTCCGTACAGGTCACAGTTTTCAAGGCATTGCTATAATCTTCTTGGAAAAATAAAGCGTTTAAATAGCCATTATTGCAATGTAAATGAGTACTTCAAGAAAATTCCTTACACAAGTAAATATTAAATTCTTTATAGCGGCTGAACAATAGTAGTCACTAGTCAATGTAGTCGATTCACTGAAAAATTATTTGATACAAAGTGCTCTACGGCGCTAAGGGAATTTATTTATGTTAGAACCGAACAGTACATGTATAAAATGAGTGGTGTACAAATTGCAAGGTTTTAGAAGGATCGGTACCAACGACATGTCTCTATGTAATATCTAATAAATGGTTACATACATTTTAGCGGGCGGGGTTAGTACAATGCCAGGGAATGATACATAGTGAAGATAGAAAGGTATATGAAAAATATGTATGTGTCTGTGTGTGTGTTTGTGTGAGCGTGTATGTATACCTATGTGTCTGAATAGTGTTTGGAGAGTTGTGATTGCGCACTGATGTTACGAGTAATATTTTTTCTTAAATGACTGTTGGGAGTCAAAAAATATGTTGAGATTTAGGTTGATACAAAGATTATTAAATGATTGAAGAACACGGGAAATTGGTGAATTTGCTGCAGCGTTTGTTTTGTTGTTTAATGTGTAAAATAGTAATATCTACGTTATGCGTTCATATTGCAAATTCAATAACTCTACATTATTCTGCATTTATTTCCTGTCACTTGCATCTTACTGGAATTAAAATTTATCACGCAATAACTGTAAGTACTTGGACTAAGAGCACTTGGAAATAAAAATCGAAATTGCACGTACATCACATTTCATAAGGTATGCTTTTTTTGTCAGCGAACAGAGAATAATTTCTCATTTCATAATTGAGATTAATTTATTGATTTGTGAAAAATACTTGGGTCGAAATTTAAAACATTAACTAAAAATTTTGATTAAATTTACTTGAAAAATTATAAATTAATAAACGATCCTAATATAACATTAACTAATAAAGTAAGGAAAATTATATATTCACCGCTTCTCAGTATGTTCACATTATCAAAACAATAAAACACATTTAAATAAATCAATTAAGAAAACATTGTCAGATAAATACGGGAAAACACATTATAAATGTAAAAACCTGACAGAATAGGGAATTTTAAATATTTTCTAACTAAATCGGTTTTACTGATAATAAATCATTGTTTTTAAAATTCGTCCAAATTAGAATTGGCTGGAAGTAAATAAAATCATATTAATTAGTCGTCACAATGTAGATAAACCGCAGTTTGAAAATGGCCGTGAACGCCGAAACAACTGTCACAATAATAAAATCTAAAAAACTTGCACAACTTAATAAAAACATTATAAAATTTAATTTAAATTAATTAAAAAAAAAAAATAAAAATTAACAACCTGTTCGCTTTAACATCGAAGAACTGCCTACAGCTACTTTCTTTGGGGGTGTTGAACTTTACCTTCGCCAAACATTAGCAGGTCTGGTAATAAAGATATATTTAGAGGATGGTGCGCATGCGCTGAAATGCTTCACGGATACCTGCCGGTAACCTTACGATATTTTGTTGTTACGACTGATAATTTACTTTATCGGCGGTCGTAACAGACCATCCAAAGGCAAAGGAGTAAAAATGTAGCTTTAAGCCTATACTGTTAATATCTATGACAATGTATCTATTAAAAGAAACCATTCGCTATTATGAACTAAGGAATACTTTAATTTATACCTGTTTTCTAGATCTAAGCAAAGCCTTTGATCGTGTATGTCTAAACTAAGAAAAAGAGCAGTTTTAGAACACATACTAGCGATTCTTTCAATTTGGCATTCGCAGCAAGAAAATATCGTTAAACGGTCTAGAGAGTTTTCCAACCCATTTAATTTGAAAAGTGTCGTAAGGAAATCAAGAAGCCTCTTTCCAGTTCTCTTTAATATCTGCACTGATAAATTAATTCAAAGGCTTAATGACACAAAAATAGGTTGCCATGTTCAAGGAGTATATATCAATAATATTAAATACGCAGAAGATTTGATTCTTCTAGCACTTAGCGCACTAAAGAAACTACTCCGTACATGTGGAGATTTAGCAAAAAACCACGACCTCGTATACTCGTATATTACGTCCAAATCAATCGTTATGGTTTTCAAATGTGAAAACGAAATCATGCAAACACCCTCGGTATGGCTAGACGGAAGGAAATTGGATGTTGTTCGTAGCGTAAAATACTTATCACAGACGACTTGAAAGACATTGAGAATATGGAGAGACAAAGAAGGGCGATATCCGTTAGAGCAGGTTTTCACTTTTGCGGCACAAATGTCAAAAGAATACTGTTCAACGCATCCTGCGTACCTCTGTAAACATCAGAACTGTGGGTAGATTACTAACAACTATTCCGTCTACCAAAATACTGCAGGGCTACGGAAATGTTCCTGGAGGGACGAGTGCACTATTTCAGTGCACTTCTACATCACCGCATTGGAAACTAATGATGCAGAATATCATCATTACTGCCATGGCCCTGTGGACAGTGGACACGGGAGACTGTCAAATATCCACCATAAAATCCTATTTACTTTTACCAGAATGCGTATTTTACCAAAAAATTGTTTAAAATCCTTAATTTATGGTAACTTTTTTCTATGATACAAGATAACCGGAATATTGACGGAAAGCGTAAGACGCTACGCCTAGTGGTTTAGAAGACTACGTGCCTGGTACGAGTGCAGTCCCGCTGAGGTGTACTGGGCAGCAGCCTACAGGTTGAATGTTGACCTATTAGTACCCAAACTTTGAGAGGAGAGAAAAGAAGTAAGAAAAATATGTCCCTTATGGCTTTTACAATAAAGTTCAATTTTCAATGTCCATACCCTCTGTTTCCCTGGCGTGTGGTCTACGCACTAAGCCAGGCTGACTGACTGACACAAAAATAAAATGTATTTTACTATTCAACTTCAGAATAGCGTAAGTTCAGAAGTGAACCAGAAGCGCAATAACTTGAATAGCCTCCGAGGCAATTGATATATTTATTATGTCTGTTAGTTAGTTAGTTGTTAGCTGAGATTGGATAATACGAGCATCGTCTGCTCTTCGCTACTCGCACCCCGATGTAACGTCAGCGACCATTTGTCCAACCAATCACACGTTATAAGCGGGCACAGTGGCAGCTGTCAACTCTGCTGCAATACACTAATTGAAACAATATTCGGTAACACGTTTTTTGCGGACAAGACGTAATGGAATTACTTTTTATTCGCGTAAAACAGTCAGGACGTTGCATCGTCATAAAATGAAATATGTATATACGTGTGGTGACTTTTTCTTAAATGGTGATTATTATTTTACTGCATGTAAATTTGGACAAGGTCTATACTCCGAAATTATCATTTACTGGTAGCATAGAATACTCGTATGAATAATAATAGCTCAGAAAAGCCATATATATAGACTGGATAGTAGCATTTTATTGGGAAAAATCAAACAACAATCTAAAGAAAGCCAGTCATATTTCAAATATAACAAATGATTGGTTTCATTAATGAAACCATAATCAGGGAGTCTCGGTATTTACAAAATCGTAAATTTCTCTGAAATTAACGCAAAGGAAGTAAGTACACAAAACAAACGAATAAATCTTCATTAAATAGATAAAATGAAGAGAATTTAAATCATTGAAGATTATCAAGAGCCCCGAGACGGTCGATATCATTTGTCAATGTTTACGTCACTGCTGCGTCCAATTGATCGTTTATAGAGCGATTGCAGCGTTTGACACTTGCGACTTCTCGTTGCCGGGGGAACGATGGGTGTTTTGAATGAGCGCATTGACAAGCGCCTTTGAAAAATCACGTCGGTGGTCTTGGGGCGCTTAAGATTCTGTGGTAACCGCGGAGCAAATAATGAACAGAGATAAAAAAGCGGGTCGAGCTAGGCGTGCCGCCAATGTAAGTAAAACGGCAAATAAGTAAAAAGGGTCGGCTCGTTTCCAAAAAACCGAATATTTTAAAGTATTTAGTTTTATAAATGTTTTAATATTGTTTCCAAAATATGGTTGGCAAATTCAGAATAATTATTACGTTTCATTTTTAGTTTTATTATTTGCTTACCGCAGTGAAAATCACGCGATACATACGTGGACTGCAGTGAACTAAGCTGGTGCCAAAACACACACACACACACACACACACACACACACACACACACACACACACACACACACACACACACACACACACACACACACACACACACACACACACACACACACACACACACACCTTTTTAATATATATCTTTTTATCTTTACTGTGTATTATAGCATTATACTAACATTTTACAATGTATATAACTATTTACTAGATATTACAGAGACATTTCATTGGTACCGATAATTGTAATAATTTTCTAAAACCTTGTAATTTGTACACCACTCATTTTATACATGTACTGTTTATTTCTAAAATAAATAAAAAATAAAAATAAAATAACAAAAAACGAAAGGTACGCCGCTGATTGACATTGAATTGGTTATTACGTTCCATGTTTCTATTAGACTCCTTGCAATCAATCCATAACCCATCCTGTGAATGGCGGAACATTACCGCAATGATCATCATAATAAATTACATAAACGAATGCAATGCAATGAAAATTACATGTACAATTGTACATCACGTTGTGGATTTGAATAATGTTTTGATGCTCCTGAAACGCCCCATCGACGAGCGGCTACTTAAAATGTAATATATCAATTTGATTAGAAGCTTCCTCCTTGCGCTCTGTGAGAGCAGGACATTATTATTACAACGCGCGATGTCTAGATGTGACACATTACTTTGGATTTAATGCGAGACACTAGCAAGGTAATTGGGAATCTCGACTTCTCAATACCGAATAAAAATATAAATATGCAATATGACTATAAAATTAAACCCGTAATGGGTACTTACCTACATATAATTTAAAAAACAAAATTTTTTAATATTTTTAATTAACACTTCCATCAGTTATTGTTAATTTTTGTTCATGTTAATAATTTGTTCTATTTGCTTATTATTTTATTTGTCTATACTTATGTAATTATTTATTTGAAACACACATTACTTAACAACAAAATGCAAGAAGGCTTTGACTGCCCAACTAGGAACAAATCCCGTTTTAAGACAGTTAAATTGAATTGAGTTTAGTTCATTTTAAGAGCCATATAAAAATAGAAGGGAAAAAAGCTAGTATTGACATAGTATATATAAAATATAATATATCTAGAAAAAAGTTTAATAATTAAGTATAAAGAGATGTAAAGAATAGTACAGAAAAAAACAATCGTTTATGAAAGATAATTATTTTTCTTAGTATATTTTTTATCCTGGTGAGGGTAGGTTTGCTTCTGAAACATGATATTTATACATTTTAAAAAATATTCTTAAAAAGAGTTTAGGTACTTTGTGGCATGCCGTAATTATAATATGAACATATTACATTTGTTTTAAATGACTTAATTTTAATATATTGATCGAACGGTTTCGAAAATTCCCTTCCTTCATCAGGGCAATCTTTCAGTTTCAGTGTCGATAAATCGACGTTTATTGAAAGAGCGTTATACAGTTTCATAGAATACGGTATGTTTAAATATTAGTACAATATGTTACATAATTATATCATTGTTTGGTTTACGTTACCTACCTCACTAGGTGAAACCTGTTCTCAGGTAGGTGTTATATTAAAACTAACTTCAGATACAAAATACTGACACACATACATAAATATTTACATGTACAGGAGTGGAAGGCGAATAAAGGGAGAGGGTAATTAGGGGTTTACGGGAATATGTCTAGAATAAGACTATAAGATAAACTTACTTATTATAGTTATTCAATATGGTAGAATTATTGTTTATTTATTTCATAATTTTAAATTTATAATTTCTTCAAAAGATTAGTAATTAATGGCCGATATTTCATAGGTAAACCACAAATAAATAAAATACATCTCATCCGTACTAGATATTTACTAAATCTTTAATTAAAAAATAGATCATTCCGTTTGGATGGGTATTTTGGCCTCCAATCCAAATTTCAGTTTTGTATGAAACAGGCACCGCATCCGTTCCCCTTAATTCGTAATCCGTTTTTTAGAAATTTAATCATGTTATTAATAGTGAAAGTGTTTTTAAACAAATTTATGTGTATTATATAAAATAATATTTTGTTTCTGTACAATAATTGGGGAAATTTTTCATTTTGCTTAGTTATTAAAATTTTATTGCATCCAATCTGAACCGTTTTACGTCACGCAATTTAAATGTCAGATGTATAAAAATTGGTTTTCGTTCATAAAAAAATTGTTTTATAGCTTTTTATAACGCCCTTGTGGTAAAAAATATTGTTTTTATTCATTTTTCACTCTTATTTGTATATATCTCGTGTACACTTTATGGAAGGTGTGGGATTGTACCACAGAGAAGAGAATCAACAGAGGTGCTGGGTGAGGGGAAGAAGCCAAATTTAGCAGGGTGGGGTGTGAGCCTGGAGGCATGTCCTTTTCGATGATTTGCCAATAAATAAATCCCGACATTTTTCAGGGAACTCGCATTGCACCGCAAAGTATTAAAATTTACTCTTCGAAAAGCAAATCTGCTGATGATCAACTCGACCTTTTTACAATTATGTGGGATTTATCGCCAATATCCTTCCGGTAGCTGCCGTCCCAGCATCCAAAACTAACACAAACTGCCAATTTAAATAAAAAAGCAATAGATAAAAAAAAAAGTTTCAGTTTGTTCACACAAACAGAACATTTGAACAGAGTACTTAGTTTGACCATTTTAAAAATGTTTATTTAAAAAAAGATATAATATTTGGTTTTTGTTTTTCACCAAGCAATGTTATTTTGGTGAACAAACTGTGTCTCTTTTTCGCATATTCTTTAAGCAATATCTTAATACATCATTATCTCAAATATGCCGATAACGCTAAAGATATCAATGTCATCAGATACCAAGTGGCAGGGATAAATATTTACAATAATATTACGTTGAATTGCATCAATTTCCTAATAAAATCGATCGAATTATCTAATGATTCAATAAATCGTCCGCAATGTGTGTACAAAATAATTTAAGCATTTAGCGTTCCTTAAACAGAGTGAATAACTATCGTCAAATTGATTTATAAGTCGGAATATAAATTATGCATCACATTAAGTCAACATAAGGTGACTTTAAATGATGCATTAGACGGATTATACGGTGAACGGTGACTATGTCCCAAGGCAGATATAACGAAAAAGTTATATTTAATGAATGTTAATTCGCACGAACGGTATAATTTTTACAAGTTTGTACACACGTAAATACCTGTGATTTGCGTGTGTTTGTAACAGATGTTATCTCCACGTGGTTGTTAATAAATATCATTAAGTCACCGTTTAATCGAATTAAAATAGGTTATTTTTGAGTTGTTACAAGGCTGGGAGAATGCGAGGCCGATGTTAGCTCGGTGAACAGGATTAAGAACGGGACGTTTGGATAGTTTTAACGTGTGCGATAAATGGACATAGAAAGACAATAAAACGAGTATATGCGAAATCTGTATTATTACACCTCTTCCAACACAAACTTCATATTCTAATGCAACGTCAAACCGCAATAAAAACTAAATCCTCAACAAATAAAACCCTGAATATCCCGATAACACACATCTCACACGGGCAAAAACAATTTAAGTATTACGCAATAAAACTTTATAATTGCATGTCCACCACTCTGAAACAACTACTAACTGTAAATATAATATATACAATTAATCTCAAAAAATATGTCACAGTCTGGATCAAAAAACAAGGAATTCATGTTATTCAAAACATGATAAAACCAAACCAAACATAACCCAATACATAAAATACTATACTTACTTGATAATCCCTTCTCTCCTTTTCCGTACAATATACTTTAATATTATCCAACTTAGTCGAAGGTATCTATAATTACATGTTTATTATTTTATAAAGGATTTGCCTACTGTAACCAAAACAAAAACAAAAAATGTATTTCTCTTCAAATTCTACCTAATTTATATTTTTACACAGCAAAACTGAAATATCAAAACAAAACTAATCAATACACATCAATACTTGTACCATATTTAACACATCCACGTGAACACCTCAGTACAGGTTCTCCTAGTGAGGTGGTCACGATACATATAACACTCTATTCACAGTATCACCTCTTCAAACCTACCTTACACTCCACATTATTCATTGTAATAATTACGCTGTAACTACATACTGTTATATTTTATCTACTTACTTCTTTTACACTTATTTATTATTTTATGTGTACATTATTGTATTCCCTTGTAAAACTATGTGATAAATGTATCAAAATGTATAAGCCTTCTAAGCGTGAATAAATAAATAAATAAAAGAATTATAAAACACCCTACAAAGCACATTTATTATTCTTTAAAAAACGTATTATGTAAAATGGTACTGTATAATATATAGATATAAATAAATAATGAAAGGGGTGCCAGCAGTGCCTACGAGAATGTACTCGTATGATGCGCAAGTGATCGTTACAATCAAACACTTGTGAGTCGGGCAATGTCAAGTTTCAGAATAGTAAAATATTATTAATGATCCATTCCATCCATTCTACATACTCCTGCGCAGAAATGGAGTGATCGTTAGTGAGTGGGTCTATTTAAATTACTAAATATCAAATATAATAAAATCACTTTCTGTTGCAAAAAAATTGAATGAAAACCCGGTTTGTTGCTAAGGATTAGTTGTTGAATTAACTTTATTTTTTATGAATAATGTGTATTTTATGCATGGAATTTAAAAGTAGCAAAATATAGTAAAACTAAACAAAAAAGATGAATGATAAAGATAAAATAACAGTGAAATTTGTATTCCATTTAGAGACGGATAGGAGAAAGTGCAATATTTACATAACAATGTCCCCTTTTACTAGGGCTGTCATAAATATTAACCAAGAATACGGGACGTAGATGGATTTATGATTTTGGGGGTGTATAAAATTTTTGAAAAATAGTAACAAACTTTGTTTGTATGATATGAATACGGATGAGAAGTGTAAAATCCAAAAACGTTTTGTCTTTTTTATAAAGGAAGACAAACATTCCTGGGTTAGGAATAACGAGACAATATTTAAAAAATCTTCTTCTACTTCTACTATAAAAGAGGAAGATGTTGCTTGTGTAATGATGGATGACTTAGCCCATTGAATTGAACCCATGACTCCTGGGTGGAAACCCGACGCATTTCACAAACTACAAGAAAAAAATATGTAAAACATTTAGATGCGACAATTTTCTGATTCAAAATATAATCTCTCCAAGAATGTAAGGAACTTGTGCACTAATTTAATCGGTTGACCAACAATTAGCGCAAGATGATAATAAAACGGCAATTTTCCAATATTCAATGCACATTACATACCCGAACTTGAAAAACAACACACGGCCTACCTTTGGTCATAGAGCAATGCACGCCACTGCTACGTATATTAGGTCCAGTCGTTAATTTCACAGACTCATTTACACTGGTAAAATATAAATTGACAGCTCGTCATTTTTTTATTGAGAAAACGTGTAAGAATGGTCATAATAATATTTTTTCTTTATAAAAGTGCAGTCATTATAAATACGGGACAGGAGAGTGTAAACCGGTGAAAATTCCATAAATACGGGACATGTGGTAACCCTACTTCTTACGGATTATCAATCAATCATCTGCTGTGCCACTTTTATCTCCTTATATTATTTATATTAGAGTCATGATTAAAAATAATTATTATAATCAACATATTATTCAGATTTTTTTTTTCACAATAGCTTTCAAATATTTATTTATTTTTACTTCGGGGAATATATTTTTTTTTTGTAGGCAAAGCATATTTTGTATTTTTTTAATAATATTTTAATTTTTTTTCTGTGAACAGAGTATAGCAACAATCAGAATCTGCTAACAGATTTTTATTTTCCTGCATTATGTCATGAAAAAGATTTTTGTTTCTTACAATTAAAAAAATAAAATAACATACACCAAACCAAGTGTGGGAGCAATATCAATCAACATGTCGAAAAAAAATAATTTTAAATATGTTTCAAAATTACCAATATAAATATTCATCTTGTGAATAACCTAGCCCAGTTTCAACGCTAGGTGCTATCCATAATCCAACTTATGCAAGTTCTTATCTGATATTGAAATATTATGCCGTAATTAGGTACACAATACTATCGACTTCAACCAGTTTTCCTGCGATGCGTTCAATAACTGTCGCATTGTATACACTTTTGCCAAATCTTGGTGGCTGGGGATAAAAAATACAGATTTTTCCCCCTATTCACAATTATAACATTCAGATAAAGTAGAAGGAAAAAGTATATTGTTTTTCTTGATAACGAAAATACCAAATTATTAAAATAACGATTTAATTTCTCATTGTGACAGCAAATTATTTAACGTGTTTTGTTTTTTTTTTTAATGTGAGGTATACAATTAAAATAAAAGTTTTATAGATTTAATGCCTAGTCGAAGGGTACGTCAATATTTAGAAAATTACAGCCACACCGGGAAAATGATGAAGGTACTAATCATGATTTGAATGTCTGTGGATAATGAAACAAGGGCTGTTTATTGAGTTTTTCATTTCACCGGTACCGGTTTTAATTTTAAGTTAGTTATTTTCAATTATTAATTTTAATTATGATACACTGACGTGTGTCACACTCGTTATTGGCCCAGTATTCAAAATGAAAAGATTTGTTTTCCAAATAACAGTGTTAAAAGGGATTTGCCTAAATCACTATCACTTAATTGATTTTTGATTACTGCAACCAAAACCAAAACAAAAAAAGATGTATTTCTCTTCAAATGTTACACCTAAATCACATTTATATAGCAAAACTAAAACATTAAAACAAAACTAATCAATACACATCAATAATTATACCATATTTAACACATCCACGTGAACACCTCAGCACAGGTTCTCCTGGTGAGGTGGTCACGACACATAGCACTTCATTCACAGTATCACCTCTTCAAACCTACCTTACACTCCACATTATAAAACACCCTAATGCACCTTTATTATACATTTTTAAACATATTTTTTAAAATGGTAGTGTATAATATATGGATACAAATAAAATAAATAGAAAAGAAGGCAACAAAAATAAGTGATGCATTATTTTTCTGAATTAATAATATCAATAAATACCTATGCAGGTACTACAAATCACCTTCATTTTCATGAACACTACTCGTATAAACGGTGACAGCAGTTGATGTGTTAGCAGCTTTTAATTGATTGTGAGAACGTTTGCTTAAAATTTTGAAAAAGTAATTCCGGGCATTCATTGTTTTTTATACAAATTGAATTTATTAATCTGTACTTTATTTCATCGTGACGAATACATAATTTTGTTAGAAATACCTTTTATTTCATTGCAGGGAATTGAATATAGACCTATGTTTAATATGTAATTAATGTCTGTTTTATTCTTGCAAGGAATTATTAAAATTAGGTGTAAAAGAATCAACGACTTGAAAACACGAAACTTGAAACAATAACAGTGGACTAAATCCAGTGAAAAGAAATCAATAACAACCTACCTTGATTTAAACCGCTAGAAAAACAGCTGTGGCACACAGTACACTTAAAACGTTGTTAAACCCTCGACAAATAAATTTTCGCTGCACCGTGGAATCCAAATAATTGCGAAATTGGAGCAAAACACACTTTACATGAGGCGCAAACAGTTTGACGTTTCTCCGTAATAATCGCGCGCGTAAACAGACTCCGGTTTGTTTTATCGAGAACGAGTAGTACACACGTCCACCGCTTCTCGACTCTGATAGCAGACTGAATGGATCGCTATGCCGGTCTACCTTATGTACTATCTAGCGACTGATGACTGAAGTGATCACTCGTCTCGTGTTGTGTCATGTGTATTAATAGTGAAGCGGAAGATGGACGTCATGTTATCGGAAGTTAGGGAAATGCTTTCCATATCGACCAGAAAACTCACCGATACGGTGGTAAGAGCAGACGCCCAGATAGCGATTGGTCTCTAGTTCAACTCCCATAATCCTGTTCTTGTGATTTTTATGATCATTGATATTGTTTAAATATTTATTAAGTGTGATAATTTGATGCAATGTTTCGTAGCGTTTTGGGTAACCGAGTGCTTTGGAATTTATTTTTTTTAATTTTTATTTCCACTGAAACCTATTTTTTTGCCAGCGAATTTGAATCCTTGACGCTGGGTAGCCAAATACCAGAGGAAATTATCGCTCTATGTACATATAATAGAATTTTCACCTTTTTATAGCGCCGTTTAGTGTCACTTCATCTTCGAATGTCGAATATGTTTGAATTTTAGAACCTGAGAACGTTATCCACATTTTTAAAGCTATTTTAGGCTCAATGACGCTTATTATATGAGTGAACTATATTCTCAACCTCAAATAAGTTTTGTGGTAAGAGATTTACAGTTTTAGGGCGACAGTTTAACGGTATTTGTAGTAGAAATAATTGAAGGAAGTCAATCAATTAGACAATATAAAGTATTTTATAGCTATTAGAGATATATAGTAATTGCTTTTTAAATTGTAAATCACACTACAAATCAAATAAGTTGATTTGCGTTTGCAATGAATATACAAAATCAAGTACAACTCAAAAGATGAATCAATTGGTGCCGTAGCTTTTCCGAAGTGCAAGTACTAAATCATGTTTATAATTTGATGGAACTCAGCGACTAATAAATATAGTTATAATTGACGGATTCGGCTCCCATTTGCATCGGTTTGCACTTTGAATATATTATAATGGAGATGACTAATGGAATTCTTTAATTATAGTTTTGCGCATGTAATTAATTGAACCCACACATTAATTATTACTGCTCTCCGTAAAAATATCCTCGTTAATTTGTACAGATGATATTTTACAATACTATTGATGTATGAACGATCTATGCTCTTGTACAGCGAGAAGAAATCTTTTTTATCATTTTTATTAATCTTTTTTTTAAAGGAAGACAATTATTTCAACGTTACGAATAATCTGGCAATATTTGAAAATCTCCTTTACCATCAGACTAAGCTGAAAATGTTGCCTGTATCGTGATGGAGGACTTAGCCAGCCTAGGAAGTGAGTTCACGACGTCTGGGTTCCGAACCCGACGCGCTACCAATTCAGCCACTGACCGGCCACAAACCACTGCATTAGGCAGAATGTGAATATATATTCGTGAGTACCTCATGCGTGCATATTGCAAATAAATTGATTTCCAAGACAGCATTTTTTATGTTAATCGTACCTAGTAGGTAGGCAAAGATAACACACGTTTTTAAGATTTTTTCTAGCAATATTACAAAGCCCCTATCCTTACATGTGTGTCAGTATTTGGGTGTTTATAATACTTTTAAAAATAGTATTTATCGAATTCCACGTCTCTGTATTTTGGGAATTTCGTGACACTCGGGAAATACAGCTATTCAGATCTACTCACTAAAGCCTTTTGTCTTGTCTCTTACAAGTCATAGTCAAGCCCCCACCCCCACTGTGACAGTTATTATGTATTACTACCATAATTTTGTAATATTGTTTAGTATATACTTTGCCCTGACGATGGAACGGTTGTTCCGAAACCGGTAGGCGTGTAAAATAAATGTGGTTTAAACAAAGTTTGATTGTTTCATTTGATTACAATGGATAACCACAAAGTGATATCTTCATAGAATAGTATAATTCTTTAAGTACTCACAGGACCGAAACATTTCAATTTGTATAGCCTACCCGCTATTGCCAGCAGTCTTTTGATTTTTTTTGTTTATTTAGATTTCCAATTTAAAGTTGTCACTCCCAAATGAACGTATTCATTTACGCATTTCGCGTCTGTAGGGCTGTAAAATGTATTGATAAATACAAGTAAAGTTATGGAATATTATCAATTTTTTGTGTTTAATTCGTATACGTCCATTTATTACTTTTTTATTTAAATTTAATATAAATCAAATTTAATAATGTTATTATACAGATCATTAACAAAGTAAGGAAACTTATTTATTCCCCACTTCTCAGAATGTTTGCATTATCAAAACAATATAACACATTTAAATAAATCATTTGAGGAAACATTATCATTTAAATACGGGGAAAATACATTATAAATCTAAAAACCTTACAGAATAGAGAAATTTGTTTTATCGATAACAAATCATTATTTTTAAAAACCCGTCCAAATTAGAATGGGGTGGGAGTAAATAAAATCATATAAATAAGTCGCAGCTTGAAAATGGCCTTGAACGCCGAAACAGCCATCGCAATAATAAAAACTAAAAATACTTTTTTTTTCATATGAAGCGGTAACTTGGTGATGTGACATTATAATTTAAAAATTTATTCACTTCAATGCAACGACTGCCCTGCGTTTTATGTAGGCAAAACGTCGCGTAATGTTAATATTCGGATAAAAGAACACTTAAGATGTCTCAATAATAATGGATTTTCGGAATTCGCCAACTACCTCTTAGAAACAGACTACACATTCAATAAAAATACAGGAACTAGTTTACTGCATAAAAATGGAATAGGCATTCGACTTGATAATTTAGAAGCGTTAGAAAAAAGGAAAGCCAAAAACACTAATACTAGACTCATTAATAACCAAATAAATTTAAATAAAAGTACAATTCTTAAATAATTCCCAATAAACAAAGTACACGCCCTTCCCTGCTGCTCTTTCACCCTCTGCCCTCCACTCGCCCGCTTTTATCAATCCATAATACATGTGTATCTTAGTTCATAGTTTAGTATTATATTGCCCTGACGAAGCTACGGTAGTAGCGAAACCCGGTTGGCTAAAGTATAAATAAAAGTGATGTAAACAAAGTTATTGTTTTCTTTTTTAAACTAAAAATACTTGTAGAATTTAATAATAAAATTATTAAATTTGATTTACATTAAATATATTTTTTTAATATTGTATATTATTTAGGCGTAATCGAAACTCTAGCATTTGAAGATCTAATACTACATTATCATATGGTGACAAGTTTTTTATTTACCCATGCCGGGATTTGATTCCGAAACCTCTGAGCTAAGAGCGGTGGAAAATGTATCTTTTTTCAAAATCTTTAGCTTTTTCAAAAAAGTTTTGTAGACACAAAGACATTTTATGAATATTTAATAATTTTCATAACAAATAAAAAACTGCATCGAAGTTAAAAATACACAGGAATATAAAGGAACAGAAAAAATAAATAATGCAATATTCACAAAGTCAATTTTAACATTAATAAAAAATAAGTACATATTGTTAAAAATTGTAGTTAACAATAATTTATAAACTATGTACAAATAATTAGTTCATACTTTTTTTTTTAATTTTTCAAGTTTAGATTATCATCAAATACATCCATATCATTTAAGTATTTGTTACCAAGACTGTGTAAACGTAGAATTGGGGAATACAAACTATAGTTGGAACGGGATATACATTTGCAAAATGTTAATGTTTGTCTTGTAGTTCGTTTAGGTATGTATAGGTTAATTAAGTGGAGGAGTTCAGAACCATTGAATTTACAATTTAATAATTTTAATAAAAAGGTTAATTTTTCGTCTGTTTTCTAATGTTGAAATATTTAAAATATTCATTAACATTTTCAATTCAAACTTTCCACGTGGTACCTATCCGATGAGGCGATCCGTGAAGATATACACGTGGTTCAACACACGTGTCGTGTTTCCAACGTTTGGCACGTCTCGGCTCTAAGAGAAATGTAAATATTGAACCAGGAAATAAACATGTCACATTGACAAAACTAATTTTCGAAACATATGCCCACGTAAAAGAAATCTGACTGCCAAGAAATGAACATAACGAACGTATGAAGTATGAATGAATTATCATTCTTGGCCGGCGAGGAAACGAATCTAAAAAGCACTCCATCACGGAAAAAGCACAGATGGAGAAAATCTATTACTTTTTTATGTTATTATTTTATCTCCAATCTATGTTGTAATGTTTTGGAATTGTGGAGGTTAATTTATTATTTAATTTATCAAGCTGAGGTTATCCACCTTCCGATTCATCTAACATAGAGTGGCATCGAGACGATTTAAGTTACAAAATAAATGGAACAATGTATTATCATCATGAACATGTGATGATTTGCAAAATGTATTATTTAATTTATCAAGCTGAGGTTATCCGCCTTCCGATTCATCTAACATAGAGTGGCGTCGAGACGATTTAAGTTACAAAATAAATGGAACAATTTATTATCATCATGAACATGTGATAATTTGCAAAATGTATTATTTTATTTATCAAGCTGAGGTTATCCGCCTTCCGATTCATCTAACATAAAGTGGCGTCGAGACGATTTAAGTTACAAAATAAATGGAACAATTTATTATCATCATGAACATGTGATGATTTGCAAAATGTATTATTTAATTTATCAAGCTGAAGTTATCCGCCTTCCGATTCATCTAACATAGAGTGGCGTCGAGACGATTTAAGTTACAAAATAAATGGCACAATTTATTATCATCATGTACATGTGATGATTTGAAAAATGTTTTATTTAATTTATCAAGCTGAAGTTATCCACCTTCCGATTCATCTAACATAGAGTGGCGTCGAGACGATTTAAGTTAGAAAATAAATGGCACAATTTATTATTATTATGTGATGATTTGCAAAATGTATTATTTAATTTATCAAGCTGAGGTTATCCGCCTTCCGATTCATCTAACATAGTGTGGCGTCGAGACGATTTAAGTTACAAAATAAATGGCACAATTTATTATCATCATGTACATGTGATGATTTGCAAAATGTATTATTTAATTTATCAAGCTGAGGTTATCCGCCTTCCGATTCATTTAACATAGAGTGGCGTCGAGACGATTTAAGTTACAAAATAAATGGCACATTTTATTATCATCATGTACATGTGATGATTTGCAAAATGTATTATTTAATTTATCAAGCTGAGGTTATCCGCCTTCCGATTCATTTAACATAGAGTGGCGTCGAGACGATTTAAGTTACAAAATAAATGGCACATTTTATTATCATCATGTACATGTGATGATTTGCAAAATGTATTATTTAATTTATCAAGCTGAGGTTATCCGCCTTCCGATTCATTTAACATAGAGTGGCGTCGAGATGATTTAAGTTACAAAATAAATGGCACAATTTATTATCATCATGTACATATGATGATTTGCAAAATGTATTTTATTTCCGTTATTGCTTTCTGTTGGGATGCTGTCTTGTGAAGCTTTGAAGAAGAATATTTTGATGAGACGCTTCCTGTAGGAAGGATGATACAAAAGGGCTGTCAGGTCAATGATTCTCAACAATCAATAATGGACCAGTTGCGAAAAATATCAACCATATACGGGTTCATCATATCTTCCGACTATACATATATAGTGTCAACATGCCGAAGGCATCATTGACGATGGTTCATCAAATCACTTTCCATTCAAGTAACACAATAAAAACACATTCACTACTGCTGTTGGTGCGTCTACAGATATTGTAATATGCCTGTAAGACATGGAAACTGTTCAAGCAGTTTCCATGTTTTGCACGGTTTTACTCGAGAGTTACTTTTAATGTTAAGGGTGGTTGTCCAACTTTAGAGTTTACTAGCGATTTTGTATAAAGCCACAGTTTGTATAATTTATTTATTTGTAAGAAACAAACAGCTTTTAATACTAATATATATATATACAAGGAATATATAGGAAGTTAAACAAAGGGTAAGCCAATAAGTTTCTTGTGCTAACAGTGGTTAAATACAGATGTTTTATTTATGAAAGTAACAAGATAAAGAAAAAATATATATATAAGAAGGAAGGGGGGAGAGGAAGAGGAAGATAGGATAGGGACAGGAGACGCTCTCGATACATTTTATACTCATGAATCAATTTGTCGTCTATTAGGTCAATTAGGGTATTGTGAAGAATGTCGATATTGTAAAATTGTGCTTTATATTGCACATATAATTATTACAGCTTCGGAGAGGGTAACAAAATTTTTGTTTTGTTTTCTTTCCAATGCTTACAAGCAATTGAAATATTTTCCAACGTTATGTTTAGTGTTTAAACGTATTTTGAGAAACTGGCTGATGAAGCAGCTATTTTATTTGGAATGAATTGAAGCATTTTGTTGTGAATGAATAAAAATAGAAGTTTATTTGTCGTGTTTCACCTTTTATCTATTTTTGATCAGCATAATTAAATAAGCATTTTATCGAACGCGAATTTTGTTATTCTGGCATGATTTTTTATTATTATTCGAGATAAAAACATTGTAATTTTGTTTCCTTAATAATTTGTTATCTTTACAATTATTTGAATACTAGGGGTTGGGTCATTCTCAAAAATATTTTTAAGAAGGAAAAACAATAAAAATGAAAATAATAATAAAAAATAGATAAAAGGTGAAACACGACAAATAAACTTCTATTTATATTAATTCACAACAAAATGCTTCAATTTATTGCAAATAAAATAGCTCCTTCATTAGCCAGTTTCTCAAAATACGTTTAAACACTAAATATAACGTTGGAAAATATTTCATTTGCTCGTAAGCATTGGAATATATTTAATACTTTGGCAGTACAAAAATTTAAATTTGATATATCAATACAAAATTAATGATTGCAATACTCACATAATTTGAGATTCCCGAAAGTAAATCAGTTTTAATAATAGTAATTTTTAGAAAATGACACCGTAAGAGGAACGGCTGTGCTGCCTGTTTCATACATAACATAAATTTTGGATTTGAGGCCAAAATACCCACCTCAACTGAATAATATATTTATAAAATTAAAGGTTTAGTGAATATCTAGTACGCATGAGAAGTATTTTATTCATTATTGTTTTAAATTATGAAAAAAAAAATTTACAAGCAACTTAGAAAAAAAATTATTTGTGGGTTTATCGTAATTAAAATTTTTTATCGTGTTTGCTATGTAAATATGATTACGTAAATAAAAATATAAAAACAAAACATTTAAAAAAAAAACTTTTTTCTGGTCGATATTTTAAATTATGTACGGCAAATTTGTGTTCCAAAGTAAATTGGTCGTTTTAATTTAATTTAAAGTCCACCATAATGCTTATTTTAATATTTTAATAATTTTATTTTTTATTTTATATTTTATTATATTTTCAAAGCAGACGGGATAAAACGTTTTTTGAATCACCGTTATAGCCCACAAATAATTGTTAAAGGTGCCTCTAAAATCGCGTAAAATCAATTCCTTTAATAGCCTATATTTCATAATGTAAAACAAAACTAAATAAATTACTTCTAATCCGAATAATAGATATTTACTATACTTTTTTATGAAAAAAAATATTTGGTTTCTCTTTCATTCCTCTTCCCCTTCTCCTTCCCTTCCATAATACCTTCAGGTTCACAACATTCCCCAATCGGGGATGCCATAATCTCACTGGCTCCAGACGGTTGGGAGCAGTTGGGACTCTTGTGCGAAATTCACATTGAAAAAAATCGTATGTATACTTACTTAGACAAAGCTGTTTTATTGTTTTTGTGGTATTATTATCCGAAATTATAAATATATCCATACAAATGCTAAATGTTGATCAGTTGACGGAGCCGTTTGGGTATTTTATAATCGATTTTGACATTGTGGCCGACGGACATTCCAACCCTAGAAATAAAATATAATTTCTGTTTTAGGTATTTTTGTTGTTGTTAGTTAATTTATTTATTTTAAGTCACAGGGGGTTTTTAAATAAATAAAACGCCTTTACATAAATAGTACATGATAAGTGAAACAATAAAAAAAATTGCAATGCATAAAAAAACGAAGAAACAAAAATAGTTTTACAGAAAAAACTACAGAAGGTAAATGAATACGGTTGGTATAAGTGTTTTTTTATAGTACACAAAATTCGCCAAGTTAACGTTAAACGTACAATAACCTAAGTATCTGTTTCCCATAGTGTGAAATCGCTGTACCAGGGAATGGGCAATATAGTTGTGTTTAGGTATACTGCAGTGGAATAGTGTACTTTGTCGGGTTGTTTTATGGGTATGCAGAGACATTTTTTTTGGGAAAATTAACAGCAAATCCACAATTTACATATATGTAATAATAAAAAAAAATAATCATGCCATTTCTAAATTATCCATCGCTGATGATAAATGCTATGAGTAAAGTGTGACAATATACAATTTTAATTCAATTAACTTAACTTTGTCAGTGTGGGGAAGGGTGGGAGGAGGGGAACATAGGAGTGGGATAAAGGTACAAAGGACACGAGTAGATGGAAAGGTGGTTTAAGTTATCTAGTTTGAAAGCGGTCCTGTAATGGATTTTAGTTTAATATCACGTATAGTTGAATTAAAAATGTCAATGTGGTAATAATTTAAGATGAATGAGTATGTAGATCTGTGGATAAAAGAGTTTTGTTTAGAATTGGTTTTACAATGAGGGCTATAAAAAGTAAGTGGCTGTCTGCTGTTGCGATTCGGGATATGAAATAATAGGCGTTGCATATGAGTTGCAGGAGTTCGGAACAATCGAGTTTGGAGTTTATTATTTTAAGGAAATAGTTAGATCGTTTATTATATGGCTGCACTTTGCCAACAAAGATCAATAATTTCCCTGATTACAATCATTTTTGAATTGCTGGCCTCTTTGCATTTACTCCGTGTTTAAATAATAGAGGTTAAAAATGTGGATAGAGAGCAAACATTAACATCGTTTTATTTTTAGAAATCACCTTAAAGGCATTTTATTATTCATTCTTTCGAAGAATACGTAAACACCATTCTAGAAGACCCAGGACGCACCTATAGGCTCTATAGTATAGAGTGCAGTGTGTATTATTGTACATGCATAGGCTGATACCTGATGCCCAAGACATGACTCACAAGTCACAAGCAAAATGACAGCATTACTTATAAAGCTAGTCCTTAGCTCACCCCCTGAGTCACTGAGCTTACTACTAACAGTACGAGTATGTAGGTACATTTGTGGGCGTGGGCACTGTGCACTGAGAGAATCTCCAATCTCCGTCATGTAATTTCGCAATATTCCGAGTAGCTTCATTCACAAATAGAGTGTTTACGCAAATGAGATAATAAAGGACATCATAATGATAATTACGAGTAGAGTTATACATACACGGTATAATGCTAATGTTGCAGATTAACGAGACGCAAATTCGCTTGTCCTTCAATGAAGGTCTATAGTCGTGTAAGCTCAACGGGAAAACGCTTGTTTTATTCTATTTGAGGTATGCATCGGAAATAAGTAGTTAGAATAGGTTCAGTTTGATATATTTCTACTATTGGTGACATACAGCTAATACTATATAATACCACTTTAATAAGGAACTCTAGTACAATTTTTTTAATGAATAATCTCGTTCGAACTTAAATACCGGTATATTAATACCGGTCGGTTTTGATCAGTTTTGAGGGTAGAATGTCAAATGTCAAAATAAGGATCAGCTTTACCGTACATAATTTTATATACTGTTCTTGGTGAACCATAACAAAAACATAAGTAATAAATTTATCTACCCTTTTAGAAACTTTAACTCAAAGAAAATTATCATAATATGCGTAAAGATAATTGGTTTGATCACGAATACTCTAATTTCTTTCATTAATAATAGTTGTTCATATTGAACAAAACTTATAGGGCTTAAGGTCATCCAAATTAACTTTAAATATCGCCAAAACTAAAAAAATACATATTTAAAATACAAAACAAAATTGAAAAATAATAATTTCTATACTAATCAACAACAGAATGCGCACGTGACGTTCCAAATGCAATGGTACCAACATACCACTGTGTTTAAATGAGATGATTTTTTTGTTCACTTTTAAATAACGATTTATAAATTCTACGTATAATTCTATATAATTACAGTTATATTTTCAGAATCGGCGTTTGCTGATCTATATGAATATATGTTTTTAAAGCCATTAGGCTTTCACTGGAGTTTCATAATGATTATTTCTCTTGCCACCTTCCTTCGTCGGGGATAAATTTATAAAATCATGGTCAATACGTTATGTGTTAGAGTGGGGATGAAGGTACGGTGATTCCGGAACCGTTTGAAAAATACTCAATTAATATATTTTTATATAGATTATTTTCAAATAGGGCTGATGGGAATGGGACAAGATGGGGGGAACAATAGAAGTGCTTCCAACTAATAGTTGGTCTTCGATTTTGAAATTGTATTTTCATGGTAGGCGCCTACTTTTTATAAATTATTGGTTCTCACAGAAAGATCAAAAGTATTTATAATGTTGGTATAGTGTTGGTCGCCTGAACAACACTTAACTACTATGGTATCTGATGTGATTTCTGTAATGATATTCATTTCAACTTGGAATAACTTATTGAAACTTATAAACCTCTCATATAAATAAAAATCGGATAGGTATAACCGAGACACTATCCAAAAGGTAACAAATAAATTCTGGTAGAATCTTGTAATCATGATAAAAAGGTAGCAGCCAAAAATATGTTGGAATTTTTTAATGTGATATTAACATTTTTTAGAAATCGAAGTATGATACCGATAAAAATTACGGAACGGATTGAGCGCAAGGTCCAGAATAGACAATGAAGTCCTGTTTCGAAGTTCAAGTCCCAGTTGCTACCATTATCTTTTTCTTTTCTGTGTCTTTTCGATTCCATGTTTTATTTTGAGATTTGTTAATATTATATTCAATGATTACAAAAATATATTCATTTCTCTTTTAAAATTATTGAACCGAACACCATAATACTCGCCTTCCTGCTTCATACAAAGTAACTATACTCTCTTGGTCACCATGAAACAGGCAGCCTCCTAGTATGGTGATCTAATGTATCTTCTCCATATAAATGTCTCCATTAAATATCATGTATTTTATAAATAAATGAAAAAAATTATTCTGTCTGCGCTAGATCCTATGAGAAGTCACCGGAGAATCACGAATCTGAAAATATTTTACACCTGACGAGCTTTATAAGAAGAAGGTTGTGCCTCAGTTCAGGGCTATCATCTCTTAGGTGTGTGGCTGTGTGGAACGATTAATATATCGGGTCGAGATAACGATCAATGGTCCCATGGCCAAATATCGCTTTCAGTGTAGAAATGGCCAGAATAATGTCTCAAGACAGGGAAATCAGCAATGCAAGCTAGAAATAACACACTTTTAACAAAATAAGAGAGCTTTTGTTTATCCATTTATTTAATTATATATTTATTTATTATTTTTTGTGTTTATTTATTTTTTATGTTTTTTTGTTAGTGCATTGCCAGGGAATGATAGTGTATAAGAGTATGTGCCTGTGTGTGTGTATGTGAGCGTGTATGTGAACCTATGTGTCTGAATAGTGCTATGTACTGGAGAGTTGTGATTGCGCATTGATGTTACGAGTAATATTTTTCTTATATGACGGTAGGGAGTCAAAAAATATATCGAGATTTAAGTTTGGAGAAAGATTATTAAATGTTTGAAGGACGCGGGAAATTGGAAATGATACGCTGAAAGCAGTGCTGGTAAAACATCTGTTACAAAGTTCCCCGACACCTTTTGTAACGTAAATAATATCGTATTCGTGTATCACTGTCTAATAAAATATTACACGGAAAAGAGTTACAAATTTTGAGGGTTGGTCGCTAGGAATTCAATCTAAAATGCCAATGACCTTTAGAATGATTTGAAACGCATAATTAAATTCACTAAAACGATATAAAAAATGATTTACGATCTTATTAAAGTGAGTTTCGCATTTAAAAACATCTCTTTCGCTATGGAGTGCAATTAATTTTTCTTTTAGTATTACATGATCCTTGAAGTCGAAATATTCAACATTTATTTCATCCAGTGTGCAGAACGAAACATGTTGTAAATATAGGTGGTGTGAATCTTGAGAATGTGCCAAAATACCAATTCATAATATTACTTATATTTCAGAAAATGTCACTATTATTTGACAGAGACAGGATGTGTTACGCCATTGTTTTGAGGAAAACATGATACTTACATCAAAACAAGAAAATTTCTATTGTGTTCTTGTCGATAATTCAATTTTAACACATAAAATAACAAAATTGAAAACATATTTTTTCATTATCTCTGTTTGAATAGTAGCCCTATAATTTGTATCCGTTACATAAATAAATCAATTGCGTCTTTTAGACAATTCCTTAATAATTTTACATGAGTTGATCAGTTAAGCTTGTTGACAAGCTTTTTTTTATTTGCCCGCATGCACGACCAATCTTAGAATAAATTCTCCAATTCCCCCTATTTGTGTGCAATATAACGCACAATATCGACATTCTTCACAATACCCTTTCAAAATATCGAACTGAAGTAATATGTATAAACTTTTCAATTTTTATACTTCATACTTTAAACTTTTACATCTCATCTGTAAATCATTATTACTCCACACTAAATTTAAAAAAAGCATATCATACTTAATCTTTTATTTTTCAAACTTTTATACTTTATATTTTATACTTGTACATCTCAATTGTAATTCATTATTACTCTACACTAATTTAAAAATGCATTTCATACTTTAGTATCTTATACTTTAAACTTTTACTCTCACTATACACTTTTACATCTCATATGTAATTTATTATTTCTCTACAGTAAACTAAAAAATGCATATCATACCTTATTATCATTAACTTATATTCTTTAAACTTTCATACTTTATATTTTAAACTTTTACATCTCATTTGTAATTCATTATTATTCTAGACTAATTTAAAAAATGCAACATACTTAAAAAAAAACACACACACACAATTTTTCTTAAATTTAGTTTATGGATTCTTTTATATTCTTTCATGTATATGTATATTAATATGAACTAATCTTATCAATTTGACTGTCCTAAAACGGGATTTGCTCCTTGTTGGACAGTCAAAGCCTTCTGAAATATTACTGTAAAATAATGTGTGTTTCAAATAAATATCATTATTATTATTATTATGTACTACCACAAATTGATGCACGAGTATAAAATGTATCGAGAGCATCTCCTGTCCCGATCCTATCTTCCGATTTTTCTCTTCCCTTCCGTATAACTTCCTTCTTCTTTATCTTGTTAGCTTCATTAATAAAATATCTGTATTTAACCACTGTTAAATATATCTCCCCCTACCTTCTTATTTTTTTGATTTTTTGTTTGTTCGTTTTTTTTTTTTTTAATATAACATTTGCTGTCTTACCTTTTGTTAAACTTCGTTTGTATGTAAATCTATATTAAATGCTGATTGTTCCTTACAAATAAACAAATAAATTATTATCCACTAATTTATTTATGGTGCTTTTGGTTGGGTAATTGATCAATAATTAAATCACAATTGGAGTGATTATTCCCAAAAACGGAGCTTCAAAGTTACACATTGACTAGCTGATGTGTATCCGGCCTTGCTCGTTATTGTTTTATTTTTTTGGAATAAAACTATGAAGTTGTTAATTCTCGTTTGTTGTTTGTGTGCCGTAATTGATTTGACAGCGATCGACTATCTCTAAACAAATAAACAAAAGAACTTTTTTTTTTCAAAATATATTTTAATAAAAAGTTTTTAAGTAGGTACTTACATGTGTTTTCAATTTTGAAAATATTCTACCCAAACAAACCTTATTCTTTTCTATATGTAATCTGTGGCTAACCAGAGGCTGACCTAAATAAAACACGGATGATTCAATGTTTTTCATACTAAGTTTAAAACGTTATAGTAACACTTTTAGATATTGGATTTCATTCAAACTACTCTTTAAACCTTTCCGGCACTAATAAAAAAACCCGTTGTGTTTTAGTAATTTTTGAGAAAATCGACAAACAGACAGACATCAGTCATTTTTATATACAGAGATTTATTATCAAAATGTATTCGATACAATTAATCTTCATATTTCAGTATGTCTAATTATACTATGGATTCCAACGTGTCTGAAATATATTCAGGGTCAATAAATGATTTCATATAAAAGACAAAACAATAAACTTTATTAACAATAGCCTTACCGTAAATACTACCTGCGCACTGCGAGATCGGTATCTCATCAACCAAGATAAACTGAAAAAACTCATTAAAAAAAATCACATAATACAGAGCTAATAAATCACATAACAGTTTTTGGAAAATTTATATCCACCTGACAAATAGCTGGCGGCAAAAAATCTGAAAAATAGTTTCAAGTATCGTTAGTTAAATGATTCATTGGGAGTCACTTAAGATGATTTATAAGTTGGAGATTTTCTGCGCTCGTTGGAATATTCCGTTTGTTAGTACATATCTAACTAACTAACCATCACGCCGTTTCTCCACAGGGGTAGGCAGAAGGGACGGACCGCCAAACATTATTCTTGCCTCATTCACATTCATACATCATCTCATACATCCTCTTATATTATTCCGACTTCTGACATGGCCCGACTCGAGTATTTGATTCACTTGATCGTGCCATGTCTTCTTCGTGCGTCCCCGACTTCTTCTTCCATTCACATCCGCGTCATATAATCTTCTTACACTACTTTCTTCGTTAATTCGCTCTACATGCCCAAACCATCTAATCGCGCCTTTCTTAATCTTGTTCATTACGCTTACATCAGCCTTGGATTCTTTACGAATCTCAATATTTTAAACACGATCACACATGGTTTTACCACACGTTCGCCTCAAAGATCGCATTTCTACGGCATTCAGTTTACTTTCATCCTTCCTCGGCTAATTCCACGCCTCACTGCCATACATCAGGGTTGGTATGAGCACTCCATTGTGGACTGCTAGCTTCGCTTCTTTGGACAACTATAATGTTTTATCAAAAAGATGCATGACAAAGGTCATCATCAACACAATAATGATGTGTTTTTATTCGAGGATGTGAGGAGATTAGTACAATCTCACACATTCTATAAAGAATATTTATGTATTAACAAATATAAAGTTAAATTAAACATAAATAAATAAAAAAATACGTAAACATATTTGACTATTGTTCTGCCACGGTGAAGATTGGTGGGGCCAATATTTTTATCCAGTTCACTCCGGTGCTGGAATCGGGACTCTGGCGGGATTTCGATATTAGGATATTTTCGGTATTATGGATTCTTTCTCAAATCCTGGAACTCGACCCTTGGTGAGCATACAGGAAGCAGTGCAGTACCCGAGTAGACCTGGCATCATAGGGTGGGCGTTGTTATACTGAACTCTTCATGAAATGCAAAGCCGATCCCACTAAGCATGTTAGCTTTTATGCTAAAGGCTCCCCCTTTGCTGTCGATGTTATCCCTTAGATTGCTGGTGATGAAATGTCCCAGGTATTTGATTAGTTCTACAGTTTTAGAGGCTCACTGTTCAGGATTGCTTTATGAATATTCTCTTCTTACTCTGGTTCCTAGTTTTTCCCCAATCCACAGCCTTACCATTGTGCTCTAAAATTCTCCCACGCATTGAATCCACCACTTCCTCGGTCTATCTCATGGTCGCTTCCACAATATTTTTGATATCTTGTTATCTGGTCAAGTGGCCAACCCAACAGTATTTGGTCCCTTAAGAACGTTACGACGGTTTTATTCTCAATAAGGAACTCCAGTCCAATTTTTGTTTTTATCAATAATGACGTTCGCACTTAAATACCAGTATTTTCGTTTTTTTTTTCTAAAGTTAGTTTTCGTAGTTAAAATAATTTTCGAATTTTTAATTTTTCAACTTCCGCCAAAACGCTCCAAATCTATGACCGGTCGGTTTTGATCAGTTTTCAGGTTAAAATGTCAAATTTCAAAACAAGGATGAACTTTATGGTACATAATTTTATATTCTATTCATAGTAAACCATAACTAAACATATGTAATAAAATTATGTACCTTTTTAGAAATAATAATAGTATTGAGCATTAATATTATCATAATATCCGTATTGATAATTCGTATGCTCATGAATACTCTAATTTATTTCACTAATAATATTTTGTTAATATTGAACAACAATTATAGAGCTTAAAGACACCCAAATTAAGTTAAAATTTCGCCAAAACTAAAAAAACACATACTTAAACTACAAAACAAAAGAGAAAAATAAAATTTCGCCTACTAATACAAAAACGAAATGCGCAAGTGACGTCAGATGTTCCAAATGCAATGGTACCAACATAACACGGTGGTTTGATGTGACGATTTTTTATTCACTTTTAAATAACGATTTATAAATTTCTTTATTATATAATTATTATATGAATACGTATTTTTTGAAAGCCATTATATTTTTCAATGGAGTTCCTTATTGGACTCTCGACTTTCTAGCGTGACAATAATCCGTATTTGTATTATATTTTGTATCATTGAAGATAATATTACCAACTCTAGAATGAAACATGAAACCAAAAAAAAAACAAAAAAGAAAAAGACAACGGCAGCAGCTGGGAGTTGAAGCCAGGACCTCGTTGATATTAACAGCTCAGTGGATTAGAGCGCCCACATAGACCATGAGGCGTTGCGTTCGAGTTCTACTGGTACCGTTGTATTTTTCTATACTATGTATTTTCGGCTTTATGTTTCTTTCTGAGAGTTGTCAATATTACCATCAATGATTAAATATTACCATGAGGTTTATAAGCATCAACAAGTTATTCCAAATAAATCAATACTTATTTTTATTTTTTTACATGAATACCGCACAAGAGTCCCAACTGCTCCCAACCGTCTGGAGCCAGTGATACTATGGCATTCCCAATTGGGGAATGTTGTGAGGCTGAAGTTATTTGGAAGGGGAAGGAGAAGGAGGAGAGGAAGGTGGGGAATACCTGGCTATTCAGATCTGGTCACCAAACACGGCTAAAAGCCATTTCAAGCAACGTTTCAATTCTGAATGGTGGTCTTTCACCAGGGCGATACTGAGAGTATCTTCGACTCTGAATATTTGTATTGTTTTAAGGATACCGCGTATTCGAATGTAAGAGTACGTGTGATAAACTGTTTATTTCCTAATAAGGCACATTCAGACTAATTAGTTTAGTATTGGTTGCCAGCGGAGAAGTAAGAAAGTATATTTAGATTCGTGACTGGCTTATGAGGAGGTATTAACTGGCACCACATCCGACATCCGCATTACAGGAGTACACGCATAGCAGACATTCCTCCTTTTACGCATATCAAGTAGTACAACCAGTGCCGAAGTCGCCTTTGATGGGACTTTGGGCCATACAAATATCTGGGCAACTTGTATCTATCTATTTATTTATTTATTTTGACTCTTCAACAGAATACATCACATAATTATTACATTTTCAACATGCTTACAGAGTGATGATTCCAATTATAGGTTAACACACACAATATTCACTGTGCAGCGCTGAGTTAGTTAAAAATAGGTACATAACACAAATAGGAACAATATTAAATGTTTATAAATACTTCAAAAGATCGGTATTCACTTTGTGGCGACATTATTAGTTAATGAATTAAAAAATTATTTTGTAATCACCACTTTATTAATATATACATTTCAGCATGTTTCGAAAGCGAAGCTTTCCTCATCAGGAATAGACAGAATAGTAAAAAATGATAATGTCAAGTATAGACAAATAATGTAAGAATAGGCAAATTGTATACGGACCAAAGCACGGAGCCGTACTCTAAGATATCTCCTACATATGAGTAATATTGAAGGTACTGAGGTTCTAGATCGATTTGGTATAGATCTTACTAAAAGTTGTCGAACGGTGAGTTCAGGCGTAATGAAGGTTATTTTTTCTGTTCATTTTTTTTTTGTTTTCTTTTAAAAGCATTTTTTAATTATTCCTAAAATCATTTAAAAATAGCTTCTGGTAATATAATGAGAAATTCTGAGCTTACGACGTCTCCTGTCCCGATCCTATCTTCCTCTCATTAGGTTTTTTCTAACAAAATATCTGTTTTTAACCGCTGTTAGCACAAGAAACTTTGTTGGCTTACCTTTTGTTAAACTGCCTTTGTATATAAATGTGTATTAAAATCTGTTTGTTTCTTACAAATAAATAAATAAATCAGGCGTTATGCTACTTTTGATTGTGAATTTTCTGTCAAACGACAAAACGCCTCGATGTTTTTTTTTCCACGCCTAAAGTATTCAGTAATAAGAGGTTTGACAAAAAGAGTGTGGAAAGCCGGGAAACTCCTAAATAATAATTAATTCATAAATTCTCATATAAAATAGCCATGTGTTGCTTAAGTATCGTTTACTAGCCCGTAATCCATTTCGTTTGCGATTTGGCCCCAATCTGAACTGGGCCGGATTAACCAATAAGCTCATTGTTTAATCCGGCCCTGGGTACATCATGTGGTTATTAGTCGTTCACCATGGCCTGTTCTATTATAATGTTGACCAAATTTAGGCTTTATGTTAGTGGTCGGGAAGGATGAGTCGGACACAAATATACGATCAAGTGAAGCAAATATTTCAGCGATTCGTACGTATGAATTGATTTTTGCTTTAAAGATTATTTTTTTTCAAATGAGAATTGTTAATAATTTTGTAGAGGTGTTTGTTGTCTCTACTCTGTGAAATGAGAGATGGACATTAAAATTTTCTTCATTTGCACAATTATTTTATCACTGGTAACATTATTTTACTAACCCTTTTGATTATGTAACTATGTTTTTTGCAATAACTCCACAAATGAGGCTCTGAGAGAAATAATTTCCCTCAAGGCCTATATCATCTTTAGGAATGCAGTGTGGATGGTATTTTAGAGGATAGGAAGGAGTGAACTCGGGTCTTGAAGATACCAATGTTGTAGGAGGGAGGAAATACAGAGGCCAGTAGATCATTTCACAGCCGAGCTGTTGAAAACAGAAACGAGTCGTAGAAGCGACCCGTTCTCATTTGACAAATGTCAACCGTGTGCAAATGTTGGGGGCGCGTTTGGCGTTTTTCCCGACTATGCACCGATGCCGCAGGGATCAATGACGCTAGTTCCTCAGAGCATCTTCCATTAAAATACCGGTAGAACAAGGACAGCATTCCCATCCAACGACTGAGCTCCAAATATTGCAATCCGTTTGTTAAGATAGGCGAATCTATCAAACGGACCGGCCGTTTCTGCACAGAGTCAAGGGTTTTTTTCAGATATTTTGGGGCTCCCGACCAGAGGCGGCTGCCAAATTCTACAATGGGGCGAACTTGCGATTTGTACAGGGTCAGCAGTTGTGTACTATTAAAGTATCTGCGGGCTCTGTACAATACGCCCAGCTTCTGAGAGGCGTACTTGCGAAATGTATTTGTAATATAATTTTGGTTTGTTCCTAATTTATTTACCTACATACATGAAAATTTACAAAAATATCAAGCATTCTGAAGAAAATACCGAAATTAAATCTCAGCAGTTGTGTTACTATCTGCAGTATCTGTACAGTACGCCCAGCTTCTGAAGGCTAACTTTACTCTGGCTTCGATGGAGCCCCCATACCTGAGCTGGTCACTTAAGGTTACACCAAGCATATCAATGGAGGGCTTGTTGGGAAGATTGCTTCCATTAAAAAGGAGACTAGATTGTCATTTTGATCTTTTTTAGACGTAATCAGACATAATTGGGTCTTTGAAACATTAAATTCGACGAGGTTAGTCTTACCCCAAGAGGAGACCCTCTCGAGGTAACCGTCCATTATCTACTTCAAAGCCCTCCGAGCCGTTGGAGTTTGTGTGCCCTTTCGGAGCTTGTCAAACAAAAAGCTATCTTGGACTGTACTGTCATCTGCGTAACAACGGATTGGTCAAGGGGTCATTGATTTTGGAACTCGATAATCGTACAGATAATTAAAGATAATAACCTGTTTCGTAACCTGGGGTGTAACATAATTGCGTGTTTCCAATTCTGGCAACACCAACCGGAAACGGATCAAAGACGGAAACAGCCGAACCCCACCGGGATTTGCCGAACGGTGGAGCGGCTGGCGGGTCGCCGGAGGCTGAAGAGAAAAATAAAAAATCAGCTTACGATCACAAAATTACGTGATCAATAAAAAAATAAAATAAAGAGTGTGATCAAAAGTAAATGGCTGTATAACGTATCCAGGATCGGGAGACGAGCGAAGCTGAGCAAGCAATTTGCAGCAACACTGACAAATACCGTGGCAATGGTGGACTACGTTGGCGAACAGGTTGATGGAAGAGCGATGCATCGATCACCAAACAAGTGGATTGAATACGGATTGAATACGGATTAAATACGGATTGAAAACGAATTGAACACGGATTGAATACGAACTGAATACAGATTGAATACGGATTGAATACGGATTGAATACGGATTGAATACGGATTGAATACGGATTGAATATGGATTGCATACGAATTGAATACGGATAGAATATTGAATCCCAAATCTATAACATTGCGGCTCATGGACTTCGTACCCATCACCGAACAATAAACGTATGTCTCAAGCTAACTCAGCTACTTGCGTATCACTTTCTCTCTCTCTCTCTCTCTCTCATGAAAATTGATCCTACCATTGATGTTTGCATTTCGGATAATTGCAGTAGTTAGTATGAAGTTTAAATATATTTGTATGAGAAACATATCATTATTTCATTACAAAACCTTTCCTTTGGAAACACGATACAATAAAAAAATAAACAGAACACTACCCCACGTAACCTTAGATGTAAGAGTCGCAGGTGTTATAACTTACAAATAACGCTACAGGGATTAAATTGCAATCGGAAGAGCTCGATTAATTCTTGAGGCCTCCAATTTCAAGATTGGATGAAGAGCAGATTGGTGTGAGATGAGAATAAGGAGGACGAAGTAACTTTCGTATGAACGACGTCTATCCATGTCCGAATGATTTTATTAGTTTTTTTTTTTTTAAATAGGCAGTATTTTTTTTTAATAAATACCATTTTTTATTTTCGTACCGCTTCCAGGCGCTCCGCTGTTCCATGTGTCGTTTAAATTTATAAGAAAGAGAGAGATATATGTTACAACTGGAGCTATCAGCGGTACTCCTATACTGCAGGAAGCCTTTATGGCTGAGAATACACACACTTCATAGCGATCCGTAGTTACAATAGAAAAAATAAATTCTAAATTCACGGACTGCTCAAGCAGTCGCGACTTGATCCGAGCAGTAGATTCACAATACAGTTTCTACATACATGCCGTCGTGGGTACCCGACAGTTCTAGATGATGGATTGTATGTCCAAGCCAAGCAAGCCCATAGACAGCTGGCGAAGTTCGTAATGACTGCTCAAGCAGTCACGACTTGATCCGAGCAGTAGATTCACAATACAGTTTCTACATACATTAGCCGTCTTGGGTACCCGACAGTTCTAGATGTTGGATTGTATGTCCAAGCCAAGCAAGCCCATAGACAGCTGGCGAAGTTCGTAATGACTGCTTGAAGCAGTTAACATCTAATCGATATCCCGAACTGTTAATCGCATGGAATACATTGTATTCCCAGCCAACAAGTCATAGCACGCAATCAAATCATTAATCTGTTCCAGCAAATCTATTTATCGATTCAGCAGGTATGATGTGTTCACATGCTCACAGCATTTCTCTGGTAGTATAGTTGACGATGATGTATAACATGTATAACATGGCTTGGTGTATCGTTCACCGTTCAGTAGCCGTCCCACGCGGGACTGTGACGGAGATGAGGAACAACAGACAGCAACTGGGTAGTGTGTAGCAGATTCTAGATTCGATAATCATATCTCTGCTAATTCGAGATCAGTTCCGGGAAAAGACGCACGCAGTAAACCGCACGACGCAATCTGCTATAGAAATAGTCAATAATTAGTAATTACTCCTGTGTTTGTATTCGTAGTAGGTACCCACGCGAATGTTTTTGATTATAACATATTCTCACCTTCGCCCTCATAATTATCATCAACTGACCATCCATTTTACTGACAACCTCTGCGACAGAGCAATGAGTTCCTCACATCGGGACACAGCTGTGTTTGAAATTTGGCGCGGCCAAATACAAGTTTATATATTATTTAACAGAATTTAACAAATAAAAAATATTGGAACCACCAATCGGAAATGGAAAAATCACAATCGTAAATGTTAAGTTTTAAATAGAATAACCTTAAACTTAAAAAAATATGTATTGAAAAATTTGTTCTCCAAATGTCAGTTTTTATTATAAATTTATGTTTGTATATTTACTAGAACACACGATGACATACATGCATAACGTGATCATATATGATATTATTTTAGTACCAGTGGCTTCGAGCAGTAAAATCCAAACCATTGTGAGATGTTCATTTCTTTGCGCTACCACCGCACCGACCACGTGTGTCCATCTAACTTGTCGCTTATCGCATCTATCGAGTAACTGTTTGGGCAACCCGGTTTCTCCCTGGGGCGCGTGATGACGTGGTTGTCCACTCCTTGAACGATGTGTCATACATGTTACCTTTTGCTTTTAGGCATTGTTAATTTACAAGAATATCAGTCACTTTGTTTGCTTCCATATCTGATAGTTTATTCAAGATCTCGTTTGGTGATTCCCGGCATGCAATTTATCCATCCCACGTTGACTAATGATCAGTTTTTGGACATTTTTACATCAAGTATTCATGCTTTGCATCCATAATACTGAATGCAACAATGTTACCAACAACTTCTCTCTGTGTCGCAATGGCGGATCGCGTTTCAGTGTTGTGTTTTAGCACCGATGTTTTGTTTGTGTATAATTTCATCAACTGTATTCGCTGACTCTGTCCAGTGGTTAATTATACTAAAAACACACTTTTACGATACTTTTCTCTAACCTCCAATTCATTTCCCCCCTTTATCTGTCATTCTGTATTTCCCTACTGAATAAGGAACTCCTGTGAAAAATATAATTTCTTTAAAAATATGTATTCATGTAGATCAGCAAACGCCGATTCTGAATATTCAACTTTTGTTATATAATCATTCGTAGAATTTATAAATCGTTATTTAAAATCGATTAAAAAACTCAAAACACCTTGTTATGTTGGTACCATTGCATCTGGAACATCTGATGTAAATTTGGAGAGTTTTCTATTTCTGAAATGTATGCATCAAAATACCCATTTACTATATGTTAAATTTTCAGCGCCCTTGAGGAATTTTTTCACAAAAACGGCGCTATACAAATCATCCAAATATTATTATTGTTAATAAATGAATTAAATAGTATACTTTGTATTCACCGATTTCAATTTATTAATTTAAAGATACACATGTTCCGAAAGCGATGCTTTCTTCATTAGGAGTAATATAAAAAATAATGATGTCAAGTATAGACAAATTATAAACATAAACAATAATTGATTAAAGTAGATAAATAATTAATCAAAAATGTTAAGGTAAAATTATTACAAAAAAAATATTATAAATCATTGAATAACAAATATATATATATTTTTTTTTTGATAGAAAGCAGTCACTTTGTGGTTAGACATATTTAATGAAAATAAAACAATAACTTTGTTTATAACCACGAGAATTTTATTTAATTTTATTACGACCGACCGGTTTCGCTTAAGATAAGCATCTTCAGGGTACAAAAATTAAACTGATTAAATTAAAGAAAAAAAGGTTTCTTTGTTCTATGTTATGTTCTGTCTTATTCTATTTTGTATATATAAACACACACTATGTATTTTTGATCAGTTTAATTTTTGTACCCTGAAGATGCTTATCTTAAGCGAAACCGGTCGGTCGTAATAAAATTAAATAAAATTCTCGTGGTTAAAAACAAAATTATTGTTTTATTTTCATTAAATTTATTTTAGAAATTAAAAAAGAAATTATTTTTATTAATAAAATTATTATGAAAATAAATCCAAGATATAGCTATTTTTTTAATATTTGATTTTAATAAAATTTAATTCACTACTAACGCTTTTTCTGATTTCCACAATTTCAAATTTTGTCTAATTGTAAACCGGTTGTAAAATGTAAAAAAAATTAAACATTTATTTATATGACAAGAATGATTGGTTTCTAAAATATGGTTTGCAAATTCATAATAGTTGTTATTATTTAAATATTTTTTATTAACATTTTTGATTAATTACTTACCTACTTTAATCATTTTTTGTTTATTTTTATAATTTATGTATTGTGTTCTAATTTTTATTATTTGTCTATTCTTGACATTATTATTTTTAATATTACTCCTGACGAAGAAAGCATCGCTTTCAAAATATGTAGATATCTTTATATCAATAAAGTGGTAAATACAAAGTACATGATTTAATTCATTTATTAATAATGTCACCACAAAGCGAAAACCAATCGTTTGAAGAAATTATTATTATTATTATTATTAGTATTATTATTAAAACAAAATAAAGCAAAATCTAATTCACAGATAAAAATTATAAAACTTAAAATCCTTAATTTTTATAAAGTTACGTTTTTCGGATTGTTTCCTTAAAACGAACTGTAAAATTCAAATGTGAATTTTTACATTTTTTTTAGAAAAAATTTCAAAGACAAATTGTTTTGCTTGGTGGTACCATATAAATGGAAAAAAATTAGTTCCACTTTACTAAATGTCTACATTTTATTTCCAAGCCTATACCCGCCTATGTAGACAGAATATTCCCCTTTTTCCGCGTCCATAAATTATTAAAGGTCTACATTTACTGTCTCTGTAGGTATTTAAGAATGCTCGTCATTCCAGGGTGCCACCTGTTTTGCTTTCCGGTGACATCATGTTTTAGACGCCCCGGGCTTCACCATACGTTTGAAAAGGAAACAGCCAACTCTGCTGTCACGCACTAAAATGCACCCAAGAGGTAGAACTAGTAGGTAGGCTGCCTAGCGTAAAATGCACTGTGCATTAGATCGTGCATAGCACCCTTAGAGTAATACCGTTACTCTAAGGTAGAACCGCATACTATACAGCTTATGATGTTTGGAAACTAGTAAAGCCTCATTGCCATAAGAGTTCAATCTTTAGCAAGAAGACTTTTGCCATAGGGATTGACGCACTGTACGAAGCACCAATAGTTTCGTCCAGACGACCGGGCGAGCTCACGAGGCTTCTCCAGCCAGCAGATAACTTAATTAATTGATTAGTAATACTTTATTTATTTCTTTATTCACGCCTAGAAGGTTTTTACATGTTGATACATTTATAATAATAATAATAATTGGTTACTTCTATAGCGCCGTGTTCGTGGGAAAATCACCTCAAGGGCGCTTTACAATTAATTAAACAACATATCACTTGACGTACAACCAATACCTTACAGCTAAACTTTATTACTAATTGCTTATATAGTTAAGTAAAACATAACTATTGACTTACCACTAATCATATCATTATTACATAGTTACAAAGGAATTTAATAATATAGACTTATAACTATTGACTTACCACTAATCATATCATTATTAAATAGTTACAAAGGAATATAATAATATAGTACATAAAAGAGTGTAAAAGAAGTAATTAGGTACATTATAAGTACCATAAGTAGTTACAGTGTGATGAATAACAGTTTTACCTGTGGTTACATTATACCTGCAGGTTGTACAAAAGAGTATAACAAGTGGCTTAGTACATAATATAATAACATAAGTGTAAAAGAAGTAAGAAGGTAGAGACTATGTAAGAAGCTAGTTACAGAGCAATGGGTGGGTAATAGGTTTATAATTATTATGACTTTGTAAAACATGAACAGTTGTAAAACGTGTTTATAATACAGCAAACCATTAAACATAATATAATAAATACAACGATAAAACTTGATAAATCTAATAAAAACATTGAAATAAACTGATTTTTCGCCTAGACAAAGTGTTGTAACGATAAACATCAATTGAACTATACTCATTACCATTACCAAGTCTGTGCAATCTTTGAATAGGAGAGTTCTCGAAATAATTATTTGAAGGCTCCGGATTTATATATAAATATATCTCGTCGCAGGAAAGCAATACCGCTGTAACCACCACTACCCAAAAAAATGCTCTGTATACACCTTTTTTCTGTGTCGATCTATCTGTGTCCCGTGACTCTAATATGAAAAGTAAAACCTGTACGATGTTGGAAAAATGTTAATTTTGTCAATATTACGTTTTTTAATTGATATGTAAGCCTCAAAACCTCCGTTTTTTATATGGCCTTGGCTGTTACAGCAATATTGCTTTCCTGTGACGACATATGGAATGATCTGAATATACTATTACGATCGCAAATAATTTCATGCACTTTATTTTGGTGCTTTAACCGCTAAATTATGTCTTCTTCAATATACGCAAATTCACTGACCACAGTTTTAATAAATAAATATCTACATGTTTCGAAACCAATGTTCGAAGCTATGGAATATTGACAGTTGGATGTTTACATTACGACGCAAATGTTTTATCATGGATTTTCAAGTACAAGTAAATTCAGTGTTGAAGTGCCAAGATAAAATATTAAATTGTATTGTTATTGATGCTAAAGGATGCTGCATAATCCAAAAGCGTTTATTATTCTTAGTGACAACTTACAAAAATAACCTAACCTAATCCGTGTAGCGGGTGTTTCAAACAAGACTGTTGCATTCCTTGTACAAAATAAAATCACGAAAAGACTCCAGTCGTGAATGAAGCTTAAGAGCTGGTTTAGTAGGCGTTGAAACTTTTCCTCTCTAGCTCCTTGGGCGATTGCATACCAGACTGGGGATGTCAGTTTCACCCTGTTAACTGCGCAACTAGTGACAGCGTGTCACAGTGTTCTCCGGCGAGTGTCACCGCGGCTAGCGATACCATCGGCAGCATCGATATATCTACATCGCTACACGGCGTTCATTAGGTTCATTAATATCACTACTTGTATTGCTATCTTTGGCGTAGAGACGATTCTCGAAAGAATCTTTTCGAGAAAATTAGTATGCAGGGGCATTATTTATGGATTCAAATACTCGTAAACAGACATCGATATGTAATACACTAGTGAGCCCCATATCACATTAGCGTTTAGTATCTACGTGCAAATGTGGAGGCTTAGTTATCAGTATGCAGAGGGGTAAGAAATTTAATTTTGTTTAGGATGCATTTCGATCCCAAATTATATACAAAATATATTTACCAGTACTAGGTACGGAAAACAGGAGTGAATGATAGAAATAATTATTTTACAAGAAAGAGAATTTGTTCATTTTTTTAAGAAAGTGAGTGGGTAAATAAAAAATAAAATAAAATAATTTCTAGTGTTTACTTCGTGAATCGTTGCCCCCGCTCTTGTTAAATGATACACTTTTTTCTATATTTTTTTAGTATTTTTTAAATCATGAATGACCGTCTATGAAAGCCTATGTCGTTGATGGTATTTGCTTCGCGAAATGGGTGTCGGGAATGCAACACATTTATTTCGGACATTTGGACTCATCACATCCCGATGAAGAATTCATAATGATCTTCTCAAGAAATTACATACTGCTACTGGTGTTTTAATATCATCTGCACACTCTAAGCTCAATGAAAATAATCCATTTTTATGTTTTCAATGTGGCTATGATATAAACGGAGTATCCAAGTCTAGGATCCTAAACCGAGCATTGACAAGGAGATGGAAGCTTTTGAAATACCCTCGGATAGAGAATGCTTAAATAATTTCAACGGAATCACCAAAAACGCGACACCGGATTTTTTGTTACTACTAGATTTATTACAATATTTATTTTTGTTATTATTTTATGGTCGGAAAACACAGTTACATATTACACATTTATACAAATTATGTTTTTTTTTCCATCAACCAGTGATTTTCCGTTAATAATAATAATAATAATCGGATGATTTTTATAGCGCCGTTTTTGTGAAAAATCACCTCAAGGACGCTGTACAAATCTTACTTCCTATTCTTACATTATTCCTATATTACATTTATTACTTTTTTTTTGGACAGGCTATCATTACACATTATTTATAGACCATATAGAGATGCAGTTAAATTATCAAAACTAAATACGGCTTGATCTAAGTTTTCATACATGTTAAATTGAGGAAAAAAAAAAGCTAACTGTATTTATTCCTTACGATATATTGCTAAACGCTAATACAAATTATAGGAGTTATGTGAAGTTGGGCGGCGGGTGAGGACGGGGGCCGGGGAAACTGATCCATATCCATATCCAATCTTCTTTGTCTTTGTTGGTGACGCCCCTGGGCGGCCTGACGGGACGCTTGGTGTTGGTCTGCCCGTACTCGTTGTGCATGAATACATATTTGTAAATGATACAATGGAAAGAGAAGAAAAAAACAACATTTTGATAGTGAAATTGAAATAACACATAAAAAAAATTATCTGGTTTCTAAGAAACACTAAGCAAAACAAATTAATAATACTCGTATATTCATAGATAACGTTAAATCTAACAATATTAAAGTATTAATTGTTTTTGTGTTTAATCCTTAGAACTCCATTTCATTTTTTTTTTATTTGATATAGCACTCGCAGAACTTAATAATAACTTATTAAATTGATTTAAATTAAATTTTAAAAATAAATAAATAAAGTAATATAACACACAGTAGGAGTAGGGAGTTATGACTAACCTTGCGATTTTTTTCTATTATGGATTTAATTAATTATCCCGAGGATAAATGTAAAACATCAGTGTCTGTGCAAAAATTAGTTTTGTTTGTAGTTAGTTTTTGAGCGTGTGTTTCATACTGGACAGTGGAATTGATTATTTTCTAAAGGGAGGTAATTGTCAACAACTTTGTTGATGATTTTGTAAACGAAATTTTGGTCAGAAATATTCCCTTTATCTTCTAGTGATGATAACTTATTTATTAATTAATTAATTTAAATATACGGCACAATATGTGGCATTAACATAAAGGTAAGAAAAGTATAAATACAACAATGAAATAGAAACAGAAAATATTAGTTTAACTAATATAAAATAAACAATTAAAAACTATGAAAATGAACACAGTACCCATGAAAATGTGTAAAGTATGAGATGTATAAAGTGTAAATGTAGGGTGTATAAACTTATAAAAATATAAAGTATAAAAACCATTAAAAATATAAATTATATAATCTTATAAAAATATAAATTATGACAACTTGTAAAAATATAAAGTATAAAAACCATTAAAAATATAAATTATATAATCTTATAAAAATATAAATTATGACAACTTGTAAAAATATAAAGTATAAAAACCATTAAAAATATAAATTATATAATCTTATAAAAATATAAATTATGACAACTTGTAAAAATATTAATTATAAAAACCATTAAAAATATAAATTATATAATCTTATAAAAATATAAATTATGAAAACTTGTAAAAATATAAAGTATAAAAACCATTAAAAATATAAATTATATAATCTTATAAAAATATAAATTATGACAACTTGTAAAAATACAAAATATAAAAACTTTTAAAATATCGAGTATAAATACCAATGAATAATATAAAGGCGTGATAGGTAAATAAACATATTCGTACATAGAATACGGTTACGGAATGTTATTAAATATAAACGAAGAAAACTTCTATGTTTTGGTCACGTCGTTAGGAGTAACAAATATTTAGGGAGATTTTCAATCGGATGTTCCAACTGAAAATCCAGGAAAAGTTTGATGGAAGCTGTAGCAGAGAAATACCCCGAATAAGTGCAGTTACTCCATGCTGCGTCCTGCAGGGGGATTTCGCTGGTGTTAGCCAGCCTCCGATATGAGATGGACCACAAGAAGAACAAGAAGAAAGTATTAAAAATATAATTTATGATAATACCTTTTACATCCAAATGTTGTGCTTCCCAGATCGATGTGACTTTATTTTGCAAGTGTGTCAAGTGTCAAGAAATATTAACATTATTTATCTTATCTTTAGTTGATACAATATTACCTCATTGTTCACAATAATTGTTTTCTGTAAGAACACGACCGCAACTACTAATTGCGAATTCGTTACATAGGGCATCCAGCAAGCACTCAACATGCTGACCTTCAAAGTTTATAAATACACCAAGCAGCAGGCATAGTTCATAGTAATGTTGACAAATGTGCTGTACATATTGCGCAGAAATCATTGACCTATGCGGAGAATTCCCGTACACTCATCGCTCCCTTATCTGTCGGGAACACTAGATTGGAATGTGATTCATGGCTCGGGATAGTGTTCACCGTATTTAGCACACGTAGCAGTTACAAGACTGGTAGAGAGTAATTATTAATACACTAGAGTACCTACAGGGTTGCCGATATTTTATTGCTCATTTTCTATTATTAGAAGTGTTCGGCATAATTCTACACTAGCAAAACTATTTATTTATTTATTTCAACTTTTTCAATTAAGATAAAATCATTTTGTGGCATCATTTTCCATTAATGTACCGTTATTTAATATATAATATATCAACATGTTTCGAAACCAATGGTTCCCTCATTAGGATTCAAAGTATACTGACAATTAATGACATGAGCATGGACAAAAATTAACAACAACTGATGAGATAAGGTAAACAATTGAGTATTGAAAAAAATAATTACATAAAATAAACAAAATTATTTTAAAACACTAATTATTATATTTTTATTAGTTAATAGATACTTTAACAAAATCAAGAAACAACAAAGACAATAACCATCCTAAATATAGGTATTAATGTCATAACAAATTTAGGAGATTTCACATTTTTATTTATGTGCTGTGCTAATTAATAATATTTAATTGTGTATTAATACATTTTGTAATTTCTAAAATTTCAATCCTGTATGTAAAATATTTTGACCTTTATTTATATCAAAAGAATGATTTGTTTCCAAAATGTGGTTGGCAATCTCAGAAAAATTATTATTACTCAAACACCTTGGGGGCTCCGTAACTCTAATATTAAAAATTCTAAAGGTCTTTTCTGTGTAAAAAAAATTACAATGGTTACAAATTAGTTCGTAGACTGCCGATTTGCTTAAAATATCATCCTTCTTATTTAAAAAGTGATTTTTTTTTAAATTTACTGTTAGTTTAAAAGGGTGGTTGGATAGTATTTGGGATGTTATTTATTACCAAACTAGCTGATGTGTGCCCGGCCTTGCTCGGGTTAAAATTACGGAGTTGTGAGTTCTTGCTTGTTGTTTGGGTGCCATAATTAATTTGACAGCGAAAGTAATGCCTTGTGACGACTATTACTCTCCCTAAAAAAAGAAACAGAGAAACATTTAATTTAAAATTTAGTTTCATTCCAAATATTTATTTTTTCAAAACATTTCCAAAGAATAAAGTTCTTAAGTGGGTACCTACTTGTGTTTCCCACTTTTAAAATATTCTACGCAAATAAACCTTCTTTTGAATATATGATCTGTGGCTTACCAGAATGGTATATCTATGGACTAACCTAAATACAACATGGTGGGTTCAATGTTTTTCATGCTAATTAAAAAACGATATATCAACAGTTTTACATATTGGATTTCATTCAGACTACTCTTTAAACCTTCCCTGTACTAATAAGAATAAACTGTGCTATTTTCAGCGAAACGGGTATACTAATTTTCGAGAAAATCCAGAACACACAGACAAACATTCATTTTTAGATGTAAAGATTTGAAGTAATATTTAAAATTAATATTTGTTAAAATTATTTTTTAGATAATTGAACATTAAGCACGAAACGAGTTTTTAATTTTTTTTTCAAAATTCTGAAAGCTTATTTAATAATAAGAATAATAATAGGATGATTTGTGTAGCGCCGTTTTTGTTAAAAATCACCTCAAGGGCGCTGTACAAATATTTATTAACTAATTATGTACAAACAAATACAAAAAAAAACTTACCTGGCAGGTCGCTTCAGATGAACACAATTTTATTAGAAAATTTAAGTATAGAGATGATAGTTTTACAGTTGCTATTTGTTGCTCCTTTTTTATTTATGTTACATTTATTAGAAGATTGGTGGCACAAGGAGAGTTGGTATTTATTGAAATACTTATAATTTTTAGGACTGGAAAATATTTATAAAATGACCTTAAAAAGCTTTTAATAGATATTAACATTTTTTTTACACTTTAGTTATTTACAGTGTTGCGGAATGTTGACGCATTTGCGCACCGATGCGTGATTTTTTTTAACTTTTTCTATAAGTGACATTAGGTGAGCACCGACCGGCTAGCCTAGCTATGCAATTTGTGGGTAAATTTCTTCAATTTATGGATACGATTGTCTGAAAAGATGAGTTTTATGTTTAGTTTTGAATTCTGTCCAGTCTTTGATAATTCTTAAGTGATGCGGTAGTTCATTCCAGGCTTTAGGTCCTGACACTCCGAAAGCACGATCACCGAACTTAGTATTAGGTGAGCGCTTTGGTTCCTGCAACCTCCCGATAGCTGATGACGCTGCTGAAAGGGTGGACTGCCGTGAATTGGTATTTTCAGGAATACACAGTTCCGATAGTGACTTAAATGCCATCCAGCAGAGCTTGAACTGGATTCTTCCAGGATTTAAATAAATAAATATTTGAGCCATTGGAGAATTGTCTAGAATGAATTATTATAATAAAATAATACACAAGCATCTTTGTGTGGGTGGAAAATACATTACCCACAAATACAATAATACAACAGTTACATTTGTTACATTGGCTTAATATAAAAATAAATAAGAGCTTTTTGTTTGTATGACTAGGACAAGCAAATACAAAAATAATATTGGTCTCCGTCTTCGAATGGGGGAAAAGAGTTATGTCATGGTGGAATGCTGATGTTATTCAGCCAGTCGAGGGCATCGGGAGTCGCTTGGCTCAGCACAGATGTGCCATAGAGAAACCGATGCAGGGGACATTCTTTTACGATGTGGAGATCACAGAAGATCGACGTGCAACCAAATACTGCTATGCGCACGGTGAGTGGAACACTTCCCCCCACCCCACTACAATGGCTCGCTGTCCTCTCGAACACCGCACCGCCCACTGTAAAATGCGAAATATGACATTCGTGTATAAATCGTCAAATTTACAGACTAACTGCGAGGCTTGATATTGAGATTGGATTCCTCATATCTCTGCGCCCATTGCAATCAATCGAATCCTTTTTTCAGTTATTTAATAATAATGATGGTCGAAATGAAATAATCTACCAAAAGAGACATTCGTGAAAAAATGTCTAATTTTATTGACTACGAGTGTATACAATGTACAAGGCTTGGGATCGAAATAGGATTTCTCATATCTCTGGCCATATGGCACCGATTCGTCACTTTTTTTCGGTTTTGTACTAAGATTGACGCTTTGAATGTGAAAAAATTTGCGACTTTCGTCAATAAATCTGTTATTTATTTTTATTTTTCCCACAGTTTCTAACATAAAATCGAATATAAATAATACAATTTTTTTTACATGATAATCGAATGATAATCTCCTACTACCATCACAGTAAGCGGATGATATTGCTTGTATCGTAAATGGAGGACTTGGCCAGCCGAGGAATTGAACTCACGATGCCCGGGTGAGACCCAAACGCGATGCCAACTCAGCCACTGCTGTCACAGTAATTATTTGAAGTATTGTAACAGCAATAAAGTACAATATTTAATGGAAATTTTAGAATTATAGTGTAAGTAAGCATAATGTATTGTTTATAATTAGTAAATGTTGAAGATATAGTTAAAGCAAGCAGAAAGAAATAACAAAGATTTTGTAGAAGTAATGTTTCATCAACTTGACCATTCAGCCATAATTTTACTTCTTTCGGTTAAGATTGGATTTCTCATATCTCCGGCCCCATGGCGACGATTCGACTCGTTACCGGTTTTTTTCTAAAAGTGGTGGTCCTAATTTGATACCTTGAAAAAATTTTCCAAACGTGAGATTCGTGAAGAAATGTACTAATTTTATTGACCATGTTTATACATTTTACATAAACATATCCATATTTTATAATTATAGTAATTCAGTTTTCTTTTATTTAATTATTGTGATTACTGTTTCGGTTTTCAAAGCCATTGTCAAAATGTCTATCGCATTAACATTTTGATTATGGCCTTGAAGGCCGAAAAATTCTACGAAGTAAGCGCAATAACAATAAATAAATATAACCCGTTGCTATTGTACAAAGCGAGTTGTAATGTCGCCAAGCTATTCCATCGGTGACTCCAGAAGTATCGACCAGTGTCTGAAGATGACGCACTGTATACAGAAATTCCTATTCTGGACTTGAGCCAAAGCGACTATTCGCCGGTATATCAGTGGGTCCTTATGCTTGCTAAGGGCCTGGTATTTCATTTGGTGAAGCTCGCTATCAAAGATATTTACGTTCGTCAAGTTGCTAGAAACTATGCTAGAAGTATCCAAGAAATGTCGAGATCGAGACCATTTCTAAAAATTACGTAAATATCTCTGATAGCGTGCTTAAAAAACAACCTAGTCTAAGAGAGATAGTTTACTTAGATAAAAACCTTCCTAAAATTTAAGTATTCTAATTCTTCCGCTTAATCCTTGCCAGCCGCAATCCCCTTTTAGGTGCTATGGTGCTAGTAGTAACATATCATCTATCAAATTTGATATTTACTTAAATAATTGCATACTATGATTTCGCCGAAATTTACCTACGTAAATTCTTAATTGCCTCCTTTTATCTGTATGGACTTTGGTGATTCGTCGAGCGATGAGGATGATATTAATTTATAAAAAGATGATATTCAGTCTAAAACGGTCTGGTAAGTGTAAGATTGATTTAAAACGTTCCAATGTGAAAACATATTGGTTTTCAACGGTTAATTCTTTATAATTTCATGAATAATGCACTGACCTCAACTAAACAAATGACTGCCTCAATATCAAAATAGTAACTACCATTTACGTTTTGTTCTAAAGTTAAATGCAATTATGTTCCCTATTACTACATCTATTTCTATATTGAAAATATAAATTAAAAATAAGATTAAAAATCTAACTTATATACCATATAGGTACTATCATACCGAACACAGTTTCTCTCAAATTAAAAAAAAACTGGCTTAAATGGTTTTATTTTAGTTATTTGTACATTTAAGTTTGTAATATAACTATTTATGACTTACATTTAACTAATTATTATAACTTATATACTATTACACGTTACTAATTATTGTAACTTATATACTATTACACGTAACTAATTATTATAACTTATATACTATAACACGTAACTAATTATTGTAACTTATATACGATTGGTTACTTTACATAGCTGATGATAACATAAAAACTAATGAATTTTTTCTTGCTTAACTTAATGTGGTTTTTAAAATATATTTTAAATTTATTAATTAGTGGGTTAAATTTTGATAGGGACCGGCAGAGCATTGTGACATTTCATCCCCTTATAAAATAAACTGTGGCGCGAATTGACTCTGTTCTTTATCGGTAGCTTAATTTCCTTACATGTTCTTGTATTATGTCCGTAAATGTCCATGTTGTAAATAATATTGTTGGAAGAATATATTGGTAACAAGTTTTTTCTTATTTTAAGTATATTTAGTCAGCATTTGTTTCACTTTTTTTTCTTTTTTTTTATATGAATACCGCACAAGAGTTTCAACTGCTCCCAACCGTCTGGAGCCAGTGAGACTATGGCATTCTCAATTGGGGAATGTTGTGAGGTTGAAGGTATTGGGGAGGGGAAGGAGATGGTGAAGAGGGAGGTGGGGAAATAGGGAAATACCTGGCTATTCAGATCTGGTCACCAAACACGGCTAAAACCATTTAAAGCAACTTTTCAATTCTGGATGGTGGTCTTTCACCAGGGCGATACTGAGAGTATCTTCCACTCTGGAACGTGCGCACTGCCAATTTAATTCCTCTAACATTTTAGCTACTTTTGAATGTCTCAATTTTTGAGAGTTTGTAATTGGTTCTGTTCCCTGTCGTTACACAAGAAAAGCATCGTTGAGCAGTAGTTAACATGTGGATTAATAATAGAGTTGTAAATTGTAAGTGTGGTTTTTCTGGAAATTTTTGAACTAATAGTTCCCAAAAAAGAAACCTTCTTCCCAATTTTCTTTTTGATATATTCAGCATGGTGATTATATACCCTTTGATATTGAGGTACTCAAATACTATTTATATTTAGATTCCTCGCATATGGAACTTTGCTGATTTCTGTGTAGGAATTTATCAAAAATTAACTGATAAATAAAACCCCCGTAAAAAAATTGTTTTGCAAAGAAACGCGTTCCTATCTTAAAATCATAGACAAAACGTGTAATATTGGTATTATCTATGGTTACGACCTATATAACGAATTTTTGCTAAGCTCGTCTAAAAACCCATAACATTCCCGATTTATATTGAAGTACTGGGCCTATGCGTTACTAATTACCAGTGGCGTGCATTTCACTATGACAAAATATAGGCTGTGTGTAGTTTTTCATTTTCGGGTAGGAATTATGAATTGAATTTTTCAAAAAGTCCAATTTACTATCATCTTCCAGTGATTTTTGCTACCAATTGAATAAATGAGCGTACAAATTCACGAAAAAAATCGTTTTGATCATAATGTCATCGTCTTTTTAATAACTTTTTTTTTACTTTTATGTTTCGTTTTTTTAGAGTGGGCACAGCTTTTCAACCTTTATGAGCTGCACTTCACTGCTAATTACATCTCTCTCCCTCTAAAATTTAATAACTTTTCACCTAAAGAATCTAGTAAATACGAATACTATATTTATAAACTAAAAAATAACCACACAAAAATGTTTTCTGTCGTCTTACCCGTTTGTACCCATATTTTAAAACGCAAACATGAAAATAATCAGTACATGCTTACAAAATTTACTATGAAATATTGTTTTTTATAATGATTTAATAGGCAAATTGTGTGGCGCCAGGCCGCTATAATTTACAGAAATAATACTAATGGTCATTACTCTTGTACGCTCTCGATTCCAAGAAATGTACAAAAAAACAAATGCATAACAATGTTTCGAAATTTCGGTCAATAAAAATAGAAAAACATGAGGGCATTCTCGACTTCATGCAAGTGTTATGTCACGATCACACGATCTCCCAACCTCCCAACTCGAACGTTTGTACGATTGTGTTGAGGGGTAGTTCGAGCGCGTCGGGCCAATGTTCTCGACTTCGGCGAATTGGCTCGACATCGCTCCGGTGGCAAACTAGGTTGGCCCAACTCGCACGAACCGGCCTCCACACATTGTCCATTCAGTACGAGTTCGGCAGGCGATCTCGACAGACGTGCTGCGCGATTAATAAACTATGTTTATGTTGACGAAAAAATACTCAAATATCCAACTTATCCACAAATAAATGCCCAAATATGCATTATGCATATTATGGAAATAATAATAATAATTAGATAAATTGTATAGCGTCGTTTTTCATGAAAAATAACCTCAATAGCGAAGTTCATGTAATTCGATGTATAATCGGGGCTAGTTGCTAAATTTTTTGCGCTGAAATCTGACTCAGGCTCTGCGCGAAAATAAAATACGGAGCTACAACAGGCGCAACAGCTGTAGACAAACGATGGGGATTATAAAATTGAAATTCGTCATATTTTAACATTTTCGTAATATTTTGCAAGACAAAATCATGTGACAAGATATTGTTTTTATTGTGAGAGAAAGGAAAGACGTGTGACTTGATAATAATTATTTCATAGATACCTATTATTTGTTTCCGGTATTATGAGAAACGAATTGTTTCAAAAATATTATAAATTTCAGTAGAATTTTTATGAATATCGGTAAATCGATAGATTTTAGCTAAAATGACATCACTAGTTTGGAGTTCGTAGTTAGAACGTTGGCCGATCGCGTAGTTGCCCGATTTATAGTCCCGATTCCGAACCGAGTTCGGGTTGGGACGTTGGGCGATTGTGTGGTCGTAGCATTAAGTTTCGATGTCAACGACTGGCCTCTATGAAATCTATGCATAATAACGAGTATAATATGATCACTATAACACACGCAACATAAATACAACTAACCATGAAAAGGTATGATATTTTGCTTTTTACTTCATCTTTCAGATTGATAGTCATACTGTAAACCAACTGATAAAATGTCCGCATAATCTGTTCATCATGAAACGCACCGTTACTCGTAAAAACAATGTGAATTTAAAAGCATTTTCTTGTTCTGGTGTTTTATTTTATATATTAAAAGTTGTATGAGATGTACGCGTCTATTGTATGAAGGAATGAATTGATGTGTTTTTGTTTATGCCCTAACCATGTGAAAAATCAAAAAAATCATCATTACCTCGACATGCACTTTATTCTAGAAATATATTACGAGTAATGAATTTAATTAGTAGTCTGGTGTTTTTGTGAAACAACCGAAGATACGGAAACGTTTTGAATAACCTGGCTATGCAGATCTAGTTATTAACAAAGCAATAACCTTTTCAAGTTCTTTTCATTTCCTAATCTGTAGCGATGTGAGTGCACTGCAATCGTTTTTTTTAAACATATTGTGTATAAAAAATGTTCAACTTGATTAAATTATGTTTAAACGAGACAACTGTTTCATTCCGAGTACCATAATTAAACTAATATGTCGACGATAAGTATATTTTAATTTTTTTAAATTCTTGCTTTCAAACATTTAAAGTTCATTTGGGTGCTAGGAGATTCCAGCACGCTGTTAAATTAAAATAAATTGTGGCCTCATAACATTTCTTTATTTACCCTTAGCTTGAACACTTTCTATTAATTTCGACGGTCTCCGTGGTTGAGTGGTTACGATCCTTGGCTACGAATCCGGAACTCGCGGGTTCGAATCCCGGTGTGCGCAAGTAAATTTTATTTGATTAAAATGTGTGATTACACAATTTGGTTATTTAAAATAATATGTAGTATTTTTGCGGCACTTACCAGAGTGGTAGATGCTGTCAGTATCGCCCTGGTGAAAGACCACCATTCAGAATTGAAACGTTGCTTGAAATGGCTTTGGCCGTGTTTGGGGAGCAGGTCGGAATAGCCGGGTACGTCCCCACCTTCCTCTCCCCTCATCTTCTTCCCCTCCTTAATACCTCCAGCCTCACAACATACCCCGATTGGTGATGCCATAGTCTCACTGGTGCCAGGCGATTTGTAGCAGCTGTGAATTTGTGAAATTGTGTGATATTAATTTTTAAAAAAAATTTAAATAAACTTTTAAAGAAATAATAAAAAACATGTTATCTGTGAGTGGCTTCGCCGCAGTTTTATAATGCCTTCGGAAGGCGAAACAGTTGCCACGTGTAATAATAATTACTTAATAAGAACTTTTTTTATAAATAAACCTTTTTTTAATTGAATAATCACGGTAATTATTAAATTTTAAAAACTTTTAATTAATTGTTTCACAAATTAAACTTGAACACAAATAAACAAATTAACTTTTTAACATAATATCTGGCATGACGAATGCAAATATTTTAAAATCCTATATTGTGATGAAAGAGGTCTTGTCTCATAAACAATGCCTCATTAAAATACCTCAATTACCTTGAATAATATTTAATCATTTTCAACAGTCGGCATCAAATAATTATTGTTTGAACACAGAAACAAAGATTCATTTACTTAGAACCGGTATTACAATGTCAATAGACATAAAATAGTATCTTTTTAAAAAATGTATGTAAATCAAACTTAATAATGTTATTATTAATTTCTGCAAGTATTTTAGTTTTTATTGTTCGAAAATGCAATATAAGACGGGTTTGAAAATGGCCTTGAACGCCGAAACAACTAAATACCTGCAGTCATGGTGTTTAAAAGAGAGAGTACGAAAACAATGTGCAATACAGTTTTGAATGATGAATACTAATGTTTGTATATCTGGGAAGTATGTTTACGAGAGATGGAAAGACTGATAGGGATACTGAAAGAAGTGTGAATTCAGGAAACTCCATTAACAGGGGACTGAACGCGGTAGGCGCTAACAAAAAGATGTCCAAAGAAGCGAAGCTATCAGTTCACAATGGAGTGCTGATACCAACCCTTATTTACGGCAGTGAGGCATAGAATTGGCAGAGGAAGGATGAAAGTAAACAGAATGCCGCAGTAATGAGATCTCTGAGGCGAATGTGTGTAAAACCATATATGATCGTGTGAAAAATATTGAGATTCGCAAAGAATGCAAGACTGATGTAACCGTAATGAGTAAGATTAAGAAAGGAACGCTTAGATGGTTTAAGCATGTAGATCTAATGAGCGAAGAAAGGAGTGCAGGAAGAATTAATGACGCGAATGTGAATGGAAGAAGCCGGGGACGCCCGAGGAAGACATGGCACGATCAAGTGAATCAAATTCTTTAGTCGGGCCATGTCAGAAGTCGGAATAATAGAAGAGATTGTATGAGACGATGTATGAATGTGAATGAAACAAGAAGTGTACGCCAAGATCGATTTGTTTGGCGGTCCGTCCTCTCTGCCTACCGCTGCGGAGAAACGGCGTAATGGTTAGTTAGTTATTTACTTTCAGAACTTAATGATAGCATTATTAAATTTGATTTACATTAAATGTAAAAAAAGTAAATGAGTTTTTGCGAATTAAACACTTACAAAATTAGTATCTACATAATATCATGGTGATGTTTAAAAATGATGAATAACATTGCATTACCAGGAAGGTATCATCATATCGTCAACATATTATTTAATTGTTAGACAACTGACAGATAACGTAAATCTGACAAAAGTTTTAAAAAGCTGCCTCTGAAGTCTTTCCAACCCATAAAACCAAAACTAAACTTTAGAAGTACCCTCCACGTAAATTTAATTCTAAGCCAATGTGCCTTTGCTTTAGTACCCTTTAGTTCTAGTCACGAGAGAGCCAATGAAAATGCAGCAAAAACCAGAGCACTGTCTCTCTTACACTGCCTGCGTTATCCATTGCCATTCCATTGATCGAAATTAAATGACGATAAAGTACTTTTTTGTTTTAGAAATTTCGAGGAATGTCTTACGTCATAAAGGAGATTATTATTAATATCTAAACTTATCTAGCAATTTTTTAATTTATTTTTTAAGCTATACATGTTTAAAATGTATATTTATTTAAACATGTTACATATGTACGGGAATTATGATCTTATTCCTATCTTATTGTATTACATGTAGGTGTGTATACAACAAACTTCGACTACCATAATACGGGCTGTGCCCAGTTTGGTACTTTTAAAAATTAAAACGTGTGTACTCTTTACCAAACTTATAAGATTAATAAATAGTAAATAAACATATAAATTTAAAAAAACCCGAATGGACAGACTTTTGGATGACGAACAACGCCCATATTGCATTTCTTGTGTACTTCTTTTTTCTATGTTCTAACAATTGCATCGGTAATCTATTTTTCTAGGATATGACATGAATGATTTTATATCTCATATCAACTGGCAATGTATACATAATCTGAAACTAACACTATTCATAAAATGAATACGAAATACTTTGTGTACACCACCTGTTTATCAATTTGTTTGTATACTAAAATGATAAGAAAAAGAAATTTACTTTTAATGAAGAATCACTCTTCACTTTTCACCCGATATTGTTTATGTAAAATGCGTATGAAATATTTTCTCATAATTCAGAATTCATACGGATTTGAACAGTCTGACGGATAGCTATCGCCTACATTTATCCGTGGATTATGCCTGTGTTGTAGTACTACCATATAGTATCCAAGATGCTGCGTTGTGCTTGTGATGTCACCTTTTTACTAATTACTTATTTGCTGAATCAACAATCTTTTGATTTAATATCCAGAAGTTATAAACGGAGATTACGTGATTAAGCGGGTGGATAATAATATAGCGGGGACGTAATTAATTGCACTGACAAAGTATTTATCTTATCTGTATTAACCACGTCCAAAATTGCGAAATGTTTTTTTTCTTTCTTTTTATGCACCTTTAGGCAGATTGGGATGTCCTTAATTGTAGATGCCTATCTACGGATAATCGTTATCGTTATATAACTTATGATCTTGGAGGACCGCGATACGTCTGTTTATTAGTATAATATAGCGATAAGTCGTTCATGAATGAGCCGTTCATTTGTGCCGGCTCATTTTGATGAGACATTAGTGTACGACTCCTGGTAAACCGTACCACGGCTCAATTGAACTGTGACTTTTTTTGACAAACCTTGAAACCACAAGAAAGATTTTTTATTTATCTTGAAAGATAAAGATACCTCAGATGTTCGATAATGTTCTTACAAATTTCTACGATGGCACATCTTTAAATAAGGTCCTTTGTTCTAAATTGTTAATGTAAAATCATCGTATACGTGTCTAACTTCTACAAGGCAAAATTATTCCCACGACCGTGGGACTTGCAATTAATATTTGGCGCCATGATGCATCTCAAAGCAGTTGTTTTCAAGGGTTCACACGTTCGTATGTAGAGATAAGAGTAATTGTACAGTACTGTATCTGAACGTTTTTTACCTACAGCTATACGCTGGTAGCTGGGAACTGTAGGAGCTGGGAGTCGTTTGAGTTTAGGTATGAGCTCGTGAACTGTGAGTCGGCTCTTAATATGTACCGGCTCTTAAATGAGCCGTCGTTCAAATTGAGTCGTACTTTTGAGTGTACGAAAATACTGAGCTATTACCGTGACTCCCGCTTTTAACAAAATGAATCACGACCCATCGCTAGTATAGTAGGCTGTTTTTTTTTATATTATGTATAAATAATATGTTTGGTTTAGGTTTATGTTGGCAACCTATATAATATTGTCGCAAATGCGTCGTTCTACTGCTATTAAAAACGTCATAAACTTTTCACACTCCGCGACATTATAAATAAGTAAATGTGTTAAAAATTTATATAACTATTGATAATTTCATACTTAAACGTAAGTAGAATTCTTTAACGTTTTAAGGTCATTTTATTAGACTTCCCCAGTTCTAAAATTGAGCAATAAAAAAATAAATCATTAAAATAAATACCAACTCTTCTTTTGTCACTAAGCTTCTAATAAATGTAATATCAATAGTAAAGAAGGATTAAATAGCGACTATAAAAATCGTATCTTCCCCAAGCTTAAATCTATTATATAAAGAAGAATGTCTCGGGCGGGCGGTAAATTTTTTAAATTTTTTCATAGTGTACATTCCTGAAGAAGGTTGAGTCCAACCGAAACCGGTCGAATGCAGAAATATATATAAATAAAAAAAGTGGCTTAAAACAAAACAAAAATTTCTAAAATTTAAATTATCACGCGCTTTTTATGCAGGTGGCGACAAGGTTGAAAATCCCGCTGTACATCGGCCGCATGTTTGGATTTCAGCAAAAAAAAACGTCACCAAAATGCCTGTTTTATTCAATTCTGTAAATTTCAGACCTAATTATTAAAAATTTTTACGGTCATATTCTAAAAACCTTCATTTACCACAATGAGCAATATGAAAATATGGAAAAATGTGTTCATAAGTAGGAGATTTTGCGCTTTAAACATTTTTTTAATGTCTCATAGTTTATTTTTTTTAAGCTTATAAAAAGACATACCAAAAAAGTGCACGGTTAAATGATAGGCCAAGGTGTGATCTACTTGCAGTATTTAATTCAATCACCTATGATATTTCTAGGCCAACAAATTTTCAAGCCGAAAACACACGATTTTGCATTACTTCCCATTGCATCGCCTTAAATTATAATGTCAAGCCACAAAGTGATTGCTTCCTTCGATAAATTCATTAAATGTTTTGTTGTATTCTCTGTTTTAGATGTAGGCATGTGATTACATAGTTTAATTACATAGTATTGTAAATGTCCTTGTCCGTAGGTAGTATATGTTAATAAGAAATTAAGGGTGTAGTTTGTTATTAATTAGGTTAGGTTAGGTTAGGTTTTCAGGCTAGTTTTTCTTTATGACTATATCACTTTTAAAAAGCGCGCCGATTCGTATGTGTGTTGAATATTCGCGAAATCGCACGCCACTGCTAGAGTTGAGGCACTGATCAGATAACAGAAGTATAGTTGCGCTACTCATCACACCTAAAATGGATAATTTAATAATGGATAATTGTCCCCTAACGAAAACAGCCTTCGCCCAACGACAATTCTCTTATACTCGTATTGCTCCCAAGATGTTCAACTCACTCAGTACTGATACTAGGGAGTAGAAATCTGATCTTTATACCATCAGTGTTCAAAATTGATTATTTGCAAAAGCAAGGAATTTTTTCAAAGCTTACATCGTCAAAGAGATTATTATTAATAGATTTAATTTTTTTTTTAAATAAAATACGAGTACATATATATATATATATATGAGTTATTTTATTTTTATTTTTCTTGTATATTTAGTAACTACTTTTACATTTTCTTTCAACACGCAACTTTATGTTGTTTTTAAAATGTTTCTGTTTCTATTTCTAATTGCGTTATCTTTTTTTTTTAATTCTTTACATGTAGGTTATACAACAATATTATATACAAGAAACGGCGACTACCATAATACGGGCATGTGCCTAGTTTGGTAGTTGAAAAAACTAAAAAATGTAAAATGAATAAATAAATATAAAAATAAAATAAAATTGTCTTAACCGATTTGAAAGAAAATCTATATCACCAATTTACTTAAGTTCTTTCGACTCCCAGGCCCCAGATGGGCTTATGGAAACAATTATCTGTTAAAAAATTTCGAGATACGAAAGTTGAACTCACTCCGGGCACACGCGCACGCCCACAACACGCGTCTATCGGTATATCTCCTCAGTGGATTGAGGTTGGTGTGGAATTCTACTCCAATAGGAATGTGGGTGGTAAAGTTATTAGATCAATAAAAAAGTATATAAAATTCCATGAAAAAGAAAATCAAGATCAAAGGGTACGTCCAAAAGTGACCGTGACTGATCGAAGGAAGCCGATACCTCCCTCCCTCCCCCCCTCCCGGCGGGCAATCGCCGACCACGCGCGGACACCTGTCCGGAGTCGGTACACAAGTATTCCTACACACTCTATTTTTGGGAACCCCGGAATAAATCACCATCTAATTCAATCGATCGTATTTACAGAAGCTATCGAAATGCTTACATGACTTAGGTATATATTTTTGATGTTTTTATTAATTTCTATATAATTTTGACATTTTAAGGTAAGGTATAAATAAATAAATATAAAAATAGATATATATAAAATTTTTTTCATAGTCCTCCTCATTAAGAGATCCTGTGCTGAGACGAACTAAGTTTTGAATAGAGGGGTTTCACCGACTTCTATATTTTAACTTCAGGGTATTTCCAGAAATTTCTAAGAAGTCAGTTCTTTTTTCTGTTAATTCTTTAAGCGAAGTTTTGCTGGACTTCATGGAATTATTGATTGAATTACTTTGTTTGATACTATGTGGAAGTTTGTTGTATAATTTTACCGCTAAAAATTCAAAGGTTCTTTGTCCAAAAGTAGTATTACAATTAGGTACATTTAGCTTCTCTAGTTGCTTTGCTCTGGTATTATGATTATGGGGAGTCATAGCCAGTTTGTCCTTTTTAAGATAATTAACTAGAACATTTTTGGCCAAGATTTTTGTATACTTGGAACGTCCGTAAATAAAATCTATAAAATAGCTACATACCCTACGATGTACATATTGTACATATGTAATGTATAAGGAAACATTACGTAAAAAAATGGTTTATAGAATACATATAAATATTTATTTATTTATTGACCGACTAACGTCCATTTTCCAACATAATTAAAACGAAAATAGACGAATAATGTCAATTTTATGTATATGATGGTATGTGAATTAAGCAAAGACAAAAAGTGTTTTGTATAAACCACTATCTAATATTTAAATATCAACGTGTTTCGGAAGCGAAACTTCCCTCATCAGGATACAAAGTACCTATACTAAGAAATAATGACAAATAATAAACATAGCAAAATAATAACGTAATAATAGACAAATTACAAACGTAAACAAAAATTAAATTAAAATAAGACATGAAAGTGGGTAAGTAATTGATTGAAAATGTAAAAAGAATTTAAAAAATTAAAATTATTATAAATTTTAAATAAGAAATTTATGTCAGAAATTCAAAAAAAAAATTTTTTTTCATTATAAACAAAATCAAGGGAATCACAAGGCGTAAAAATATTATGTTTAATTTTATATTAACAACATTCTAAATACAGGTAATAATATGAAAATATTAAGACAATTTTTTTAAATATTTTAAAAAGATTTAAATTACTATTAATATTAACACTTTTTCTAAGTTCTAAAATTTCGTATTTATCTAATAATTTTAAATCACCTGTATTCGTATGTAAATTTTTTAAACCTTTATTTATGTTAAAAGAATGATTTTTTTCCAAAATATGGTTGGCAAATTCAGAATAATTATTATTAATTAAACACCTTAGATACTCTTCAACTCAAGTATTAAATTAATTGATAAACTAAAGTTTTTAAGACAAGATTTTTGTGCATAGCGCGAAGGGTAACAATTATTTTTATAAACAATAATTATTAGCCTGAAACACTCATCCAAAAAACAAACAATTCTCCAGATTATTTAAATTGTTTTATTAATTTCTTTCTGTGTCTGTGTTTTCACTTTAAATAGATAAATGAAATATTTTTAAAAAAATACGTACGCTCTTATTTTTAGGAAGATGTCAGTTACAGTACAAATTCAAGGCATGTTTTGCGGCGAAGGTGGGTGAAATACAATTGTAATTCCCCCGTTACTTCACGATGAACTGTGTGCAAAACACAGACATATTGTAATTACTATTGAATATACAGACACATCATTCCTCCCTTTTTCAATATGAATACCGAACGCGAGTCGTGAGAGCCAGTGAGGCTATAGCATCCCCAATTGGAGTATGTTGTGAGTCTGTAGGTAGTAGGGAGATGGAAGAGATGGGAAAGGAGAAGATTGAGAAGTACCTATTTATTATTATTGTTTTTTTTTATCATTTGAAATACACATTATTTAACATCAACATTTAAGAAAGCTTTGATTGCCCAACTAGGAACAAATCCCGTTTTAGGATAGTCAAATTGACAAGTTTAGTTCATATTAAGTGACATTTTACAAAAATAGAGAGGAAAAAAGCTAGTATTGACATAGTATGGTAATATAATATATCTAGAAAAAGTATAATAATTAATTGTAAAGAGAATATGTATATGTGTTTGATACTGGTTGGTGCTATGAGGAAAGAAATGCGTTTAATATTTAGTGTTGAAAAAAAAAGATAATATTATTGAGTAATATTGATAAGGTTGAGTTACGAAACTCAGGGATGCAGCAAATGATTAATAACATCTTAAAAAAATTTTTTCATTAAGTACAAAATTGTTTATTACAAAATGTTTGTCCTTTTTTTCTCTTCCTTGTTTAGGGTTTTTAATCCAGTTAACATCTTTTCCCAAAGAGTACAAATAATGTAACATAAATTCAGTCTATTCAGGCTATTCAGAGCTGGTCCCTAAACACGGAAAAAGACATTTTAAACAAAGTTTCAATTCTGAATGGTGGTTTTTCACCAGGGTGATACTGAAAGTATCTTACTCCCCGTCGTACGTGTTACAACTATTACGATCGGCCGTTAAGATAATGCGATTCCAATGTTCATTGCCACAGGTGTAAACCCACATTTCTATAAAATTTTTAAATCACAACAGCTCAGCAGTGTTTACGACGTACGTAATAATATATCGTTTTCAAATTCCTATCTTAACAATGTTTTTGCGCTGCACGGAATTCAAGCCGCAACCTCCCACTGAAAGGCAAATGCGTAGTCCTCTACACTCCACAATTATTCTATATCGCCATCGCGGAGGTGGATTATTATTCTTCATATTTATGAAGATATATTCTTTGTAAATACGTGGAATTTATTGCGATCATAATATCTTTCAAACATAGATAAATCTCCATACATTTCTTATCGAATGTTTTACCAAACTTAAAATCTTTTATAATTTCTTCAAAAAATTGGTATTCACTTTGTGACGTCATTACTAATAAAGGAAAAAAATATATTTTGTCTTCACCACTTTATTATTTACATATTTAAAAATCAGAAAAAGCGTTAATAGTGCATTAAATTTAATTAATAATCTTTAAATGGCTATCTCTTGAATTTATTTTCATATTAATATTAATAACGAAAATAATTTATTTTTTAATTTCTAATGTAAATTTATTATTCAATGTTTTATAATATTTTTTTATTAACATTTTTGATTAATTACTTACTTACTTTAAACGATTTTTGTTTATGTGTATAATTTGTCTATTCTTACATTATTGTGTTCTATGCTTATCAGTAAATTATACAAATTTTGTTAATACTTGACATTATTATTTTTTAGTATTCCTTATATTCGCGGTGAGGAAAGCTTCGCTTTCTAACATAAGATAACTTTAAATTCATTTATTAATATCTTTTAGCCATCGTAAAACTTTTTCACGTTTTTCAAGTGCAGTTATCATTGAAGTAATTCGTATAGAAACAACGATTTCGTAATAAATTATGCATGTTGCCAATTCAGGTAAAATAACACAATGGCATACTGGCTGAATTCCAAGAGAAAGGGGATTTTCCGATCTGGAAGTTTGCCCACGTAACCGTAAAGGGTGGGGAAATAATTGAAACACTATAGAATTTGGCAGCCACCTTATAAATATCTGGAAAAAAACTCCCGACTCTATGGCGAAACGGGCGCTCCATTTTATTAATTCGACCATCTTAACAAACGTATTGCAATCTTTGGAACACAGACGTCAGGTGGGAATGCTGTCCTTGTTCTACCGGTATTTTAATGGAAGATGCTCTGAGGAACTAACGTCATTGATCCCTTCGGCACCGGTGCATAGTCTGGAAACACGGAAATTTGCATAAGGTTGACATTTGTCACATGAGAACGGCTGCTACGGCTCTTCCTTGTGTTCAACAGCTCGGATGTGGAATGATCGGCCTCTATGTTTCCTCCCTCCTACAACATGGGTCTCAAGACCCGAGTTCACTCACAGTTATTGTAAAAAAAAAGAAAAAAAAAACATACAGAGTTAGGCCACTCTCTGACGGTCCGGTAGGGAATCGACATAAACCGGGTGCTGCAAAAATGCAGGTAATGTTTCGCGATATTTCCTCCATCGACTCTCTGACGGGTCTGCAGTGATTTTGTAGCCGCCAGTAAATTGTCGGTATTGCAGATTTCTCTTATGTTTACCGCCGAATGTTATCGGATCTGTCAAACTCAAGATCGAAAAATGTCGGCGGAATCAAGTGAAGACGAGGCTCTGGTATCCTATTTATTCCTTCGAATGAGACAAAAAAGGAGGAGGTTTTGGGTCCACCCCTACATTGAACGTATTATTCATTGTAGGTTATTTGTTGCTGCCAGGGAACTGTCCGAAGATGGTGTAAAATTCCGGCAAATGTACCGAATGTCAAAAAAACATTTCAAGAATTGGTCCAGCGCGTTGCTCCATATATAACAAAAATGAATACCAATATGAGGGAGTGCGTTAGTGCTGAGGAAAGAGTTTTAATAACCCTTTAATGCATATGCCGCTAATTTATAGTAATAAAGGCATGCATATTTCTCTACCTCCATTATTAGCCGAAAATTCATATCCCTCTCCATGTTTGAACTCAAAGGATAAATGGCGCGTAAACGATCGAAACGCAGTACATAGAAATACTGGATGCGTGTTTACCGAGAAGCTACTGAATTGTTGTCCCGCTTGTGGTATAACAGAAGTACATCGCGCCCCTCCCGCTTCCCCCCAGAGTCGTGAGCTAGTGGCCATTGAAATGTTTGGCGCAGTGCCCTGTCGGTATCACGCATGAGGTTTATGTCGATTCCCTACTGAACCGTCAGAGAGTGGCCTTAACAAGATCTAATCCATTGTTTTAATTGCGAAAGATGGATTTCTGCAGTAATAGCGAACATTTCCCTTGATATTAAAATACCTCACGAAAACATCATCTGCTTTCAGAAGGTTTCCCTTGTGGAACATGGCGCCTCTGGGAATGCTGTGCGTAGTCTATTTTAAGGGAAATATAATAATACTCCTGGAGAAGGAAAACACGAAGTATATTGTATTAGAATTAATCTGTTGAAAATCATTAACTGTAAACATAAAAGGTCGCGGGTGCAAGTCCATTAAATATTTATGTTGGTAAGTTTTCCTTATTATACATTATAAAACGTTGGGGAATTACTTAAAACGTTGCTTATTTAGAAATATCAATGTTACTAATGACGGCTCTGAAGCAATTTATGAAAGATTAATTAAATAAAAAATCGGCCAAATTCACAACATAAACCGCGCTACGCCAATATATAAAATGAAAAACTTTTTTTCTTTTTTTTTTAGTTTTATTTTACAATGTGCATTTGTTACTTAATTTTAATAAGTAACAAAAAAAAACAAAACATTTCGAAATTCTTACCCAAGACATAAAACAATAAAAATTTATACCCTGCCGGGAATCGAACCCGCATCCCTAAACTCGGTTTTTTTTTTTTAATTTAGTTAACAATTTTCGACCACCATAATACCGGCATGCGCCTAGTAGTTTGATGTGTCACAATACGAAATAATGTTTTTAATCTTGTCATAATAAGGAACTCCAGTCGATTTTTTTTTATCAATAATGACGTACAAATTTAAATTACAGGATATTTCATGCATCTTACAATATGCCTACGTCTGCGTCCATCTGAAAAATTCGCTTGTAACCATTCAGAATCGAAAGGTTACTTGAAATGTCGTTAACCGTGTTTGGTGACTAAATCTGAATAGCCAGGCTTAACCTTTCTCTCCTTCATCTCCTCCCCCTCCCTACTCCCCTCAGCCTAATAAGATTCCCGGAATGAAGATACCATACTTCCACCAGCTGGGGGAAGTCGGGAGCAGTAAGGAACTCCAGTCCAATTTTTTTATTAATTTTTTATCAATAATGACGTTCAAACTTATATATAAAATACCAGTATATATTTTTTATTTCGTAAGTCAAATAATTTTAAATTTTTTAAAGCCCGCCGAAACGCTCCAAATCTATGGCCGGTCGGGTTTGAGGTTAGAATGTCAAATGTCAAAACAAGGATGAGCTTTACCATATATAATTTTATATTCTATTCATAGTAAACCATAACTAAACATAAGTAATAACATTATGTACATTTTAGAAGCTTTAACTCAAATAATAATAATAGTATTGAGCATTAACATTAAGAAAATATCCATATTGATAATTGGTTTGCTCATAAATACTCAAATTTCTGTTAATAATAGTTATTTATATTGAACAACGATTAAAGAGCTTAAGGTCACCCAAATTAAGTTTAAATTTAATCAGAACTAAAAACATACAAAAACAAAATCGAAAAATAAAAATCTCTATACTAATTCAAAAACAGAATACACACGTGAAATCAGATGTTCCAAATACAATGGTACCAATATAACAAGGTGTTTTAATGAGATGATTATTTATTCACCTTTAAATAACGATGTATAAATTCTACGTATAATTATATATAATAAAAGTTATGTATTCTGAATTGGCGTTTGCTGATCTATATGAATATATATTTTTAAAGTCATAATATTTTTCACTGGAGTTCCTTATTACGCGAAATGAATTCGGTTGAATAATACACGATTATCCACTGTCAAATTTTATAGCAACTATGAATATAAATTAATAAAGTTAAATGTCTAGACCACCACGCTATGGAGGCTAAATATTGACACTCATCAAGACGTTGATTAACAAATCCCTTCCTTAACCCACCTCACGACATCAAGAGCGAGGTAATTACTCTACTGTCTTAGAATCAGGGGATCTCTTCTGTTCTGTCAAAAAATCCGGTTCGTGGATTCATTCGACTAACCATATTACCCAGAGCGGGGAAGTCACCGCTCGCTGATTCATTCAGCATTATGCAAAAGTAAAGTTGTACTAAAAATAAACAAGCAAATTATAATGGATCTTAGTGGATTTGATACAAACACACTGTATTTAGAAAATATCAGGGTCCAGTAAGACTACATTATGTTGGCGTATTGAAGGTGACCGGGTGACTAACTGACCGACTGCATAATCGCCCAAAATACTCCCAGATTCAGTGAACGTGCACTTGCATGTGCAATAGATGAACGAGCACGAGCACTGGGCATTGTGATGTGATAGTGTGACTTCTTGAATGAGTGGGGAGTTCTGAAGGAATGCGTAAAAAAATGCAGGCTTCGTGTTGATGATAATCTGGTATGGTGATAGGGATGAGCATAATCCAGACACCATGTATTCAAAACGTTTCGTAATGTTAATATCAGGGTAAAAGAACACTTATCAATAATAACGGGTTCTAGGAATTTGCCAACCACCTCTTAAAAACAGACCACTCATTCAATAAAAAATACAGGCACTAGTTTACTGCATGAATATGGAATAGGCATTAGACTAGATAACTTAGAAGCATTAGAAATAAGGAAAGCCAAAAACACTAATAGTGGACTCATTATTACTCGTAATCAAATAAATTTAAATAATAGTCCGATTCTTAAAATATTCCCAATAAACAGAGTACACGCCCTTCCCTGCCAGGTACCTGTTCTCCTTCCACCCTTGGCCCCTCACTCGCCTGTTTTTTAGCAATCTATAACACATGTGTATCTCAGTTCATAGTTTAGTTATACGAGTATACTGCCCTGACGAAGCTACGGTAGTAGCGAAACCCGGTCGGCAAAAGTATATAACAAATAAAAGTGATGTAAACAAAGTTATTGTTTTTTTTTATATCCCTCTCCGGTTTGGTCCTGCCTGCAATTGATCATAATCTCCCATAGAGAATCCTTGGTGTATTCTATCCATTCATCTCGGTCAGATTAGAGGTGACTTATTAAGGAATGTTCCCGTGGGAGGGTCCACTGTCCACTCGTATTTGCACATTGCTCTGCAGATCCGCGGCTGCGAGGAGCGGAGGCATTTTCATAAGCGTGCTCAATGCGATTAACTGCAACAGTTGATCACTGGTCAGTGGTCAGTTGATCACCCCGGGTCATTGAATTCAGAACACGTGCATCGCGGTTCCATATAAGTCCACGTTTTGCTGGTCAGTGCTGAGATAAATCTAATTTAGATTTATTTCGGACTTTAGTTTTGACACATTCACTCTGTTTTCCAAGAATATTGTAAACAGTCCACCAGATGATGAGCTAATCGCTTCTTTGTTATATCTGGTTGTAGACAAATAAGGCCAGGAGCAGCTGGAAATTTAACTCCTTTTGAAATTAAATAACAACAATTTTGTGTTAATAGCGTGTTAATTCCATAAAAATATGATTGTAGTACTTTATTTATTTAATATCAACGGTATAAATATACCATAAACAACAATTGCAAAAAGTAACTATTAAATGTGGCTTTAGGTTGCAAAATGACGTCAGGGAGTATATAAAGAAGAAAAGTTCATGAAGGATATAAAAGTAAAAGATATGCGTACATATAGTAAACTTAAATTAAATTAATATTCATTGAAAAGATATGATAGTATAGCCGTCTTATATTTACCTTCCGCACAGTTAAATACATCCGCTACACCTGCATATCTATTACTAACTTCATGTAATCTAGGTACAAGCGAGTGATTGTAATGAGCAGTCCTGGTGTTTTTGAAACGAGTAGCTCTCGTAGGTATATGAAACTGTTAATTAAATCGGGGCTGTCTGTACTACCATTTACAATTTTGAACATAAATACCAAGTCGGAAATAATTCTTCGATCTGAGAGATTTAGTAAATTTAGTTCTTTCATCAAGTAATTATAGTTATTGCTTTCAATGGGAATATCGAGTTTATAATTAATGTGTCTTAGGAATTTATGTTGATTTTTTTCGATTGAATATGAATGTATTTTAAAATATATATAATTTGGCTACTTTAAGTAGAAAAGTCTAAGCATACAAACAAATACGAACAAAGAACTTTATATCACATGATTCCTAGCTGCTTAAATATGTTACCTGCTGAAAAAAACCATATTAAAACCAAACTGTTAATAAATATATTGAAAACTTGGCTAGATGAAACTATTTGTGTTAGATAATAGGGAAATATTATTTTATCTACGATTTATTGTTGCCTTTATATGTTGTAACCTTAATTGTAAATTTAGAATAACAAGCTCCCGTTAGACAAACTACAAAAAAGTATTTTATCTGGACTTTTTGCATTGCATTTTTTTTTTGTAAAATGAAAATAAAAAAGGTTGCTAAAATATATGATAGTAAATTTAAACAATATAATTAATAAGTAAGTTAAACACGATAAAATGTAGTACTAATGATGTTTCATGAAAGGTGTGTACCCTTAGGTCAAATGATGAGAAGAGTGATCAGAAAGATGTCGTCAGCTTCATTAACGAATGAAACCCGAAAATCCCAGTAATGGTTAATTTCAATAAATATTTTTATGATTGTGATTAAGGTCTAGGTAGATAGGTACTGAGTGACTGTAGTATCAGTTGCCCTTTAGAACGAGTTTTTTTTTAATAAAAAGAGATGATTTTATTCACATTTATTAACACATTTGCAACGGGCTTGATAAAATTGCAAAAATAATATTATGTAAATACGTAATTAATTTATATCCCGTCCAATTTCAGTGTAACAATTTTTGCCAGACGATTAATTTTATTCGATACATGCGTGCTAAGACTCACGTTTACTGGCAATTATCAAAATTAGAATATAGATTGTAACGTTAAATGAAATTACACACTTACGGATTAGTCGCGGCTATTTTTTTGCTTCGTAAACATCTTACAAACATTAATAAAGTTGCGATAAATATTAGGCAGTAGAAATGATTTGATCCACGGGCAATAATCAATAACCACCCGAAGCGTGAGCCCGGTCAATAACCACCGAGATTATAGTCATTTTGTTCAATGGCCAACCACTTTTTCTGGCTTAGTAATCCGGATATTCAGGAAATGACGAAATGTAATCATGCCCATTGGCTATTGCTTCCCAGAATCGCCTTTGGTGTAAACAAAAATCCAGTAGAGAATATTTGTAACAAAGACTAGTAATTAGATTCTCTGTGAACGCGTGCCACGTCATGCCTCTTACCATTCCACGAATACTTTTGACTGCTTGGAAGTTAGAAGCGTAGTGTACTACCTTATTATCTTTTAAATAAAACAAAATTTTGTGATTTCCCCGTGCGGTCGTTATGCCAACGAAATGATTTAATGATTTGGGCACGATTTAAGTCAAAGCCTACTATTTAGAATTTCTCATTAAAACACTAATCAATATTAAATCAATAAATTTATTCGTAATAATTATTTGCTATATCTTCATGTGTAAAAATGAATGTTCGTCTGTCTGTCTGTCCTCAATGTCCTGGTTTCGCTGAAAATAGCACAGGTTGTTCTTATTAGTGCCTGGTAGGTTTAGTAAGTACTTTGAATAAAATGCAATATGTAAAACTGTTGCTATAACGTTTTTAAATCAGTATGAAAAATATTGAGCGCGCCATGTTGTATTGAGGTTAGCCCATAGATATACCACTCTTGTAAGCCAAAGAACGGAAGTTATTGATGAATTACTTTATTAGATACTATGTGGAAGTTTGTTATATAATTTTACATCTAAAATTTCATCGCTTTCCAATCGGTTGACCTAGTGAGGCGGGTTAAGGAAGAGTCTTAAGAATCGCATTACATGAAAGAGGAAAGACAAAAGCTGGCAGGTCGTTTCAAATTACAGACATTTTGAAGAGGTCCGAAAGAGGAACCATAATACCGACAGTCTTTACCTACCAAAAATAAACAATATTACAACCGAATGAATTGCGATCTGTGCGTACGCATAATGTTTATTTTATTCTATCCTACGTCAAAATAATACGAAATACTTTGTTGACTAAATTTAATGTTTCCAGAGATTTAAGAAAATTTATACATAAATGAATATTTTTGTAATATCGGTAAGAAACTAGCATCACAAATTTTAAATAAGACATCAACGGATGAAAATGCTCTTGCCGATGTAATCAATCAATCTAGCAGTGAAATAAATAATATATTCACATTAGACTCTACTAATTCCGCTGAAATTTCACAAACCATTAAACAATTAAAGCCCTCTCACTCATGCAATCACGAAAAAATATCCTCAAATATACTGAAAATAATTGAACCCTTTATAAACCAACCACTAGTACATATCATTAACCTCACTCTCAATAAAGGTGTTTTCCCAAACAAACTCAAACTCGCTTTAGTTCAACCAATTTTTAAGGCCGGAACTCCTACTAATATAACAAACTACAGCCGCATTTCCATATTATCATCGCTATCAAATATTATACAAAAAAAAATAGTTAAAAAAAGACTCATCGGACATCTTACAAAATACAACATTCTCTCGTCAAACCAGTATGGCTTCAGAGAAGGGCTAAACACAGATTCAGCTATTTTAGAATTAACGTCACATATAACACAAGCCATAGACAAAGGTGATAAATGTTTGGCAATATTTCTGGATTTAGCTGAGGCATTTGAAACAGTTTCGTTCCAATAATGCGTTCCAATGGTTCAAATCATACCTAACAGACATAACGTAGTGAGTTAAGCTACCATCACGTAAATCATCTTATCCAACCAGCATCAATTTTGGGTTACCACAGGGCAGTGTACTCGGTCCCATACTTTTTCTCATTTACATTAATGACTTATGTAGACTACCGATTGATGGCAACATAATCACTTTCGCCGATGATACTGCACTAGTATTAAAAAGTAAGACATGGGAAGAAACATTTCATAGAGCGGAACTAATATTGAAAAATATTAAACAATGGTTGGATGACAATCTACTGACGTTAAATATAACTAAAACGAAATATCTAACATTTAGTCTTAATATTTCAAGTCAGCCTTCAATCCATCATGTACTTAAAATACATTCTTGTAGATCTCTCAAATTGACAAAAAACACAAAACTGTCATATATCTTCAGATCATCACGAAATATATTAAATAAAAATACATTAAAAACAGTATACTTTCCCTATGTCAATCAATTATATCTTATGGTATAATAGTCTGGGGAGGATGCTTTAAAACTATATTAAATCCATAAATTAAAGCTTAAAAATTGATAATGCGTATTATTTACAAAGTACAATATATTCACCCCACGAAGGACTTCAAAGTACTCAATATAAAATCCTTATATATCAAACACATATCCTCCTATTTTAAATTCAAATACATTTAAAAAAATATTGTCGAATCAAACTACAATACTAGATATTCCAACCAAACCAAATACATTATTCCAGCAACAAAAACATCAATGGCACAGTCACAGTTTAATTTTCTTGCTCCTAAAATCTTCAATAATTTAACAATTGAAATAAAGGCAATAACTAAATACCACAGTTTTAAGAAAGCGCTTGGGGACTTATTAATGATTGTGATAGTGTTAGTAGCCTATTTCTCGTATTCAGATAGATGTGTATATGTTGTTTAGGTGTGTGGGTATATATGTGTATGTTAATTTGTACTTTCATGGGTATGTGTGTGTATATGTATACATACATAAGGATGTGTGTATGTGTGTGTACATATGTGTATATATACCTACATATATGTGTATATTATATGCGTATGTAAGTGTGCACCTATGTGCGCATGTGTGCATGCATGCACATATAAGAAAATATGTATTTTTGTGATCTAATCCTTACGCATGTCTTTTTCTCCTTTCTATCTTCTACTCTCTTTTATATTTTTTCCAATTGTCAGCATGTTAATATAATTAATATAATAAATCCATATGTTTACACTAAACTTCATACAAAGTAACTATACTCCCTTGGTCACCATAAAACAGGCAGCCACCTAGTGTGGTGATCTAATTTATCTTCTCCGTGTATGGTAAATGTCTCCATTAAATATCATGTATTTTATAAATAAATAAATTTATTTATTATTATTTACTAATTAATATTTACTTATTTTTATTCATGTATTATCCTAGCCGTCATTGTATGATACTTAAGCGATTCGTTTGTTAAAATTATTTACTTATTATTATTTATTTTTATTATTATTTACTAATTAACGTTTACTTATTTTTATTCATGTATTATTATTTACTTATCACTGTTTACTGATTAATATTTACTTATTATTATTTACCTATTATTCTTTACTCACTACTTCTTGTTAACAAAAATATGGTCACCCTATGATTGTGTAAGATAAACAATTGAAAAAATCGTACCTAATCGTCGAACAACAAAATGACGCATCAATTAGTATGTTTCCAATTTTTACAACTATTGGCTGGTCCCGTAGCTTGTAGCATGGATTATTAATACGGAGATGACGTAATGTAAACGTTTTAAAAACAGTTTATCAATTGTAGCGACCTCCGTTATACCCTGGTCCAATGTTTGAGTGCATCGCCTACGCTCTACACGTTGACGGTCAATAGAAAACCAATGAGCTAGTTGTTTTTACAAACGCACATTGTAAATGTAAACCAACCGCCAACAGGATATTGACTCAATAATAGTAATAGTTTTTTTTATTCTCGCTGGTTTAGTAGTTAGGTTGATGTCACCGGCGCTTTGAGCTAATTATCGGAATTTTGTATCATTACATACATTTCGAAAACTACGCAACCTAAAATGATGACGGGAATATTGTCAAAATATGATGTAAAGTGAAATTTGGTGTTCTCTCTTTCTAAAAAAAATGTCCGACCCTTAAGAGAAAGGGAGACAAAACGGGTGTTATGAGGACCGCCATTTGGTTCCCAATACGGAACTACTAGAATCAGCAGGTTAATAATACCAATGCTCTCATTTTGATGGCAACATACTACACCAGCGCCCCTAGCGGCATTTTATACATTTTAATAGATTTATAAAATTCATAAAATAAATTTTAGGTAACCTACATACGACTTTACTGTTTTTTTGCTCATAAATAAAAATAAAAAATTAAGGAAGATATTGGGGTTGTACTAGCAGTTATAAGGCTGGCCTCTCGGCGCTCGCTCTTGGTCTGGTGGTTTAGAAAAGGAATAAAATATAAATTTTTCATTAATTTCTTATTTTTAGACTTCTTTGGCTTAACATATCACAATTCTTATCATTAATTTTTATTTATGTCTGCTTTAAAGGGGACATTCAAATGCATATATCTGTTTGAAGCACATATAAATAGAATTAAATTTATTAATTAAATAAAGAAAAAGTCACACAATTCATTAAATAAGCATTTTATTTTCTTTCTAAACCACCAGACCGAGCGCGAACGGCGAGAGGCGAGGTTTATAACCGTTAGTGCAAACCAAATATAGACTGTTGTACTCTGTATAAATATGTTAGTGTTACAATTTAAAAAAAAAAAAAAATATGTATATATATATATATATATATATTTTTTTTTTTTAGAGTTTCTTGAATAACTTGAGCTTTAACTAAGTAACTAACCATCACGCCGTTTCCCCGCAGGGGTAGGCAGAGAGGACGGACCGCCAAACAACTCGATCTTGGCATACACTTCTTGCTTCATTCACATTCATACAACGCCTCATACATTCTCTTCTGTTATTCCGACTTCTGACATGGCCCGCGACTCGAGTATTTGATTCACTTGATCGTGCCATGTCTTCCTCGGGCGTCCCCGGATTCTTCTTCCATTCACATTCGCGTCATATATTCTCCTTACACTCCTTTCTTTCTTCATTCGCTCTACATGCCCAAACCATCTAAGCGTCCCTTTCTTAATCTTGCTCACTACGCTTACATCAGCCTTGCATTCTTTACGAATCTCAACATTCATACATGGTTTTACTACACATTCGCCTCAGATATTTAATTTCTACAGCATTCAGTCTACTTTCATCCTTCCTCTGCCAGTTCCATGCCTCACTGCCATACATCAAGGTTGATATCAGCACTCCATTGTGGACTGCTAGCTTCGCTTCCTTGGACAACTTTTTGTTTGCGCCAACCGCGTTCAGTCCTCCGTTAATGGAGTTTTCTGCATTCACCCTTCTTTCAATATCCCTATCAGTCTTTCCATCTCTCGTAAACATGCTTCCCAAATACACAAACTCATCAACCTGCTCCAAGTATTCATCATTCACAACTATATTGCATACTGTTTTCGTACTCTCTCTTTCAAACACCATGACTTTGGACTTATTTACATTCATCATTAGCTCATTCATCATACATACTTGGTTCATCCCAGATACGAGGGACTGTAGATCTTCCATAATGCTAGCAATCAGCACCGCATCATCAGCATACAACAGGCAACATACGTGCAGACTACTCAACTTGAGCTTTAAACCTACAATAACAATTTATTTCATTTCATATTTCGTGTATACAGCCAACAAACAATTCATTTCAATATTTAAAATCATTTCGTGCTAAAAGTGTTTTTTTTTTTAACTAAAATATTTAAATTATCGCCATCTGTAGGCACGTAACACGTTCATTTACCCTTAAAATAATTGCATTCATTACAAAGATGTGAAAGATTCTCCAAAAATAGTTCTAATATCCTTCGAGTTTACGAAACAGATCGGTGCTAGGATTTTATCAGAGTCACTGACTTTAGAATTACATAGACAAGCCCAAAGCAAGATTTACACGTACCATTTTGATCTGGAGGCAAAGATCAGGTGACATCCATTTTGGCACCAGCCCGGGTCGCGCAGCTCTTTAATACCCTCCGCAATCATTCGCACGCTGACTGCCGTCTAATAATCATCGGAAGATTTTACGGAATAACGCATTCTTATGGATTCAAATGCGAATACAAACATCGTAATACATTTCACAGGAAATCGCCATTTTACTTAATTTTAAGCTTATTCAATGAGAGCAATCTTGTCAAACCGAACCGACGACGATGCGAAAGTGTTCATGTCATACTTTCCTGCGGTAAGTAAATTAATAAACATTTCTAAAATGATCAAACTAAATACTCTGTTAAAATTTCTGTTCATGTAAATAAGCCGAACCTTTTTATCTATTGCTTTTTTACTTAAATTGGCAATATCGGTTAGCTTTGGATGTCGGAACGGCAGCTACGAGAAGAATATTGGCGAGAAATTCCAGACAATTGTGAAAAGGACGAGTTGATCATTAGCAGATTTGGTTTTCGAAGACTAAATATTAATACTTTGCGGTGCAATGCGAGTTTCCTGCAAAATGTCGGGATTTATTTTTTGGTAAATTTGACATTTTACCCTCACCCACAACAGCACCTCTGCTGATTTTCTTCTCTGTGGTAACAGTAGTAGGAGTTTATTAGTCGAATATCTTACGGTGGGTCTGGTATGTGTAATTCCGGCGCAATTTCTGGATCAAACAATCTTTGATGTGGGGTCGTAAATCTGAAATCATTTCACGGGAATTTCAGTAATTCCGGGCTGTATCCGCAGACACCAAACCAAATACCGACACGATTAGATTCATTAGATATTAGAGGAAAGGAAGCATATTCGGAATACCATTTACATTTTAGGGTGCAGAAAATAAGATAAAAATGTTTTTACGAATAAAAGTCGATTTAAATGTTAAGAAACTAATAGTTTATTAGGAAACGAGAACAGAAATTAAAAAAATATATTACAGTGCTTTTAAAAAATAAAAAATTAAAGAATGAGAAAAAATGCGTTTTTTTTAAAGTGCATGTAATTCGGAATAGTATATTCCAAATTATATTCACTTTTAATATTTCAGAATATAATAGTGTCTTGTTAATTATTTGCAATAATCACATACATACTCTTCTGTTTCGCATCCGGCACATTCATTGTGTACCCAGAGGTTGCACATTAGGCACTTGACCCAAAGTTCTCCCCTTACATCCTGACTGAAAGGACCATTGCAGAAAAAGCACACTGCGTCTTCATCGTTTGGTTTATTAGTTCCAGGAGGGATGACTATATCAGAAGAGGAACTGTCATCAATTACTTCCGATGCAGAAGAATCCGAGTCAGTAGCAATATCTGTCGTTTTTTTTCTTTTTGGAATTTTTTGTACCCTTGGGCTTGTTCTTGGCAGTCCTCTTTTCCTGTTCATCTATTAGTTGCTTCTTGTATGGAGAACTTGATATAACGGTTGAAACCGCTGATTTACGCCCTCTATTGGATGTTTTTTTCCTAGTTTGCGGAATCGGGGAAACATCAAATGGGGTAATGATAGTGCGAGTGGGTCTTCCACGCGAAGTCGACGGCTGGGGTTCAATCGCGACCAAGGAAGGACTTTGTTCTTCGGGTGGACTTTCCATTAAAGCTAATGGACGTGCTTCAACTTTCATCATGGGTGTTGTTGACGCTTCTGCACAATGCTGGACTTCAGACTCTTCAATTTCTGCAGCAAGAAAGTCAGCATCGCTAAAAATATGCCGGTTGAAGGGATAGATTCCACTAACTTTGAATCCATTTGCTGCAATCTCTCCGGTTTGGCATTTGCGATAAGCATTTCCAAATAACTTCGTTATGTCATATACTGACAAAGCTCGTGCGTTATTACGTAGCCACATACGAATTTCTTCGCTATAATAGGCCTTCAGAGGACTCATGAATGACCTGTCGAGGGGCTGAATTTTGTGTGTGCAGTGAGGAGGGGGTGATATTATGGAGACGTGATTCGCTCTAGCCAAATCTACAATCTCCACGTTTTTTGTATGGCTATAATGACCATCCAAGATTAACAAAACCGGAGAGCTCTCGCTTGGTTTAGTTTTCTCCATGAAATGTAAAAACCATTGGGTAAATAGGTGAGTTTGTATCCACCCAGATGGATGACATTCTCCAACAGATCCAGCCGGGGCTCCTTTCATGAGCTGTAGATTCATATTTTTGCGGAGGAAAATTATCATTGGAGGCACATATATGCCTGATGCGCTCATACAAACCACAATAGTTATAAGAGACCCTCGTTCAGCCGAAGTTAGTGCACCGATTTGTTTTTTACCACGGCGTCCAATGATTTTCGGGATTTTACTTTGAACGATAGATAGTCCTGATTCATCTACGTTGAATATACGGTCGGCGGGGTAGTTTTTTTCTGAATACACATTTTCTAGAATGTCGTAAAATGTGTCCAATTTTTCTTTGGTAAAACCGATGGCTCTTGCAAACGAGGTTCCTGTAGGTTTTCTCATAGATAACACATTTTTGTGTCTATTTAGGAAGCCTTTCAACCAGTATCTGCCAGCAATTCCCGATTTAAAAGGAGTTGGATGATTATTTTTAACAGCCACTTGATAAGACAATCGTCGGATATCCATTTGTGTTAGACCATAGAACTTTTTTTCCATTACAAGGGCGTAGTCTACCAATTGTTTTTCGAACTCTGCACTAAAAACTGGTTTTCGGCCAATTTTCTTTGAGGTTAAAGTCAAAGAGTCCGCATCTTTTTCAGATACAAGTCGAAACAAAGTAGTACGTGGGACTTTAAAGTGTTTAGCTGCCATCAAATATCCCATTTTTTTATTGCGAACAGCAGTAATGGCTTCACATATATCATTCGAATCCCACTTCTTCCTTTTCTGGTACAAATTTGATGACGACATCTCTGTAAAATTAAATAAAAGTACTTAAAAAAAATGAATATAATTTGGAATACTATTCCGATTTTGCATCACATTCCGTATTCCGCATTAGCAACATATAACCTAAAAGATCTTTCTTATATCACATGTCAACGTATTAAAAAATGCAAAAACGAAAGCCATACTATAAAAATAAAACTCTTTCTGAAGTGATTTCATTTGTAATGTTATAAAATAGTTTGGAATATGGGGTGATTATATTGGATTAAAAACTCACCGAAAAAGTTTTGATAGGAGCAACTTCACAAAACACGTCAGCATTCATCCGCAGACACAGGAGAACTATTATTCCGGCCAAAATCAAGGCTCACAGCTTCGACTTTCAATAGTTATAATTATTACCGATAGATTCCGCCACCCGAACCGAAGATAAGACGGTATTCCGAATTACCAACAGTATTCCAAATACGCTTCCTTTCCTCTACGTTAGATACTCTGAGAGAAAATCTAAGTTAATATTGCAATAAACAAATAAATAAAGCAATTTCACAGCTGGATAGTAAATGGGGTTCACCATCTAACATTCCATGGAATATTAAAAAAACGTAAGTGGAGTAATTTCGTTAAAAAAATATGAGCATCTTTTATTTTTTTGTTTTATCTTACTTCAAATTGATGTGCACCCGGACTAAAGTAATGAAGTTGTTAATTCTTGCTTGTCGTTTGGGTGCCATTATTGATTTGACAGCGAAAGTAATGCCCTGTAACGACTATTACTATCTCCAAATAATGAAACGATGAAACATTCATTCGAAAATTTTATTTCATTCCAAATGTTTATTTTTTCAAAATTTATCTAAATAATAAAGTTCTTAAGTATGTACCTACTTGTATTTTCATTTTGAAAATTTTCTCTCCAAACAAATCTTCTTCTTTGGAATATGTAATCTATGGTTGACCAAAGTGGTATATCTATAGGCTAACCTTAATAGGACATGGGGGGTTCAATGTTTTTCATACTAATTTTAAAACGTTTCTGGGTTACAATATGCCTACGTCTGCGTCCATCTGAAACATTCGCCTGTAACCATTCAGAATCGAAAGGTTACTTGAAATGTCTTTAACCGTGTTTGGTGACCAAATCTGAATAGCCAGGCTTAACCCAACATTTCTCTTCTTCATCTCCCCCCCCTACCTACTCCCTTCAGCCTAATAAGATTCCCAGAATGAAGATACCATACTTCAACCAACTGGGGGAAGTCGGGAGCGATAAGGAACTCCAGTCCAATTTTTTAATTTATTTTTTTATCAATAATGACGTTAAAACTCATATATAAAATACGAGTATATATTTTTTATTTCTAAAGGTAGTTTTCATAGTTAAAATATTTTTCAAAACCCGCAAAACGCTCCAAATCTATGGACGGTCTGTTTTGAACAGTTTTGAGGTTAGAATGACAAATGTCAAAACAAGGATAAGTTTTATCGTACATAATTTTATATTCTATTCATAGTAAACCACAACTAGATATAAACAAGAAAATGATGTACCCTTTTAGAAACTTCTTCTCTAAGAATAATAATAGTATTGAGCATTAACGTTATCAAGATATCCGTATTGTATATAACGTTTTTTTTTATTTTGTACAAATTATGATTAAATTTCACGAAAGAAAAAAAAAACATATTTAAAATACAAAACAAAATCGAAAAATAAAAATTTACCTACTAATCCAAAACTGGAATGCGCATGTGACGTTAGATGTTCAAAATGCAATGATAACAACATAACAAGGTGTTTTGATTAGATGATTTTTTATTCACTTTTTAATAACGATTTATAAATTCTACGTATAATTAATTATATACAATAAAAGTTATACATTCAGAATCAGCGTATGCTGATCTACATGAATATGTATTTTTAAAGCCGTTATATTTTTCACTGGAGTTCCTTATTGGTATTATTTTGGATCCAGCCGTCCAGCCCAGTCAGCGATTACACATTACACTTGTGTAAATTATCGTTAGTAGAGGAACGAGTGCAAATGGAAACTCTTCAAGAAGAAGTGCGAGATTACTGATTCTATTTATCATGTATTTATCCAAGCCTGGACGATCCACGTAAATCAGAGATAAGAGTAACCATAATGTAACCCTTGAGGTGATTTTTCACAAAAACGGCCCTATATAAATCGTCCAAGTATTATTATTATTATAATTAATGTATTTATCATGGATTTAAGATGAGTAGTGGAGTCCTAGTATGATGTTTTTCATTTTACTCTTCTTTTTATTGTTGACAATTTAGACGTAAATACATTTAAATTGTCAACATTTAAAAAAAAAATTATTGAGTAATATTAATTACATATAATGGGAACTTATACCCGTTAAGCCACTGCAAGTAACTTGTCAGCAGCCAGCCGAGTTTGTTGAACATGAGAACTTCAACCACGGTTCATTATGAACATTGAAGTCCCCCAGAACAACAAACTCGGCCGAAGGTAGTTCAACAATATTATATAATACAACAATAAATAACAATCATCGTACAAATGTAGAGAAATATTAGAACAATATAGGTGCATGCATTTTGTGATCAATGTACACAAGTTGGATTTTTTTTAACATGAAAACAGCATAACAGTTTTATTATAGAGATACTAGACTCCAATTAAATAATATCGATTTAAATAATATTATAAATATATCAAGTATTAAACAATTAGAGAAAAAATAAATAAAAACGCAATACAGTTTTGTTACAGTGAGGATATACTTAATATAACAGTATCACTTAAATAATTTTAAAGATACCCGCAACTATCAAGGAGATAAACAAATATTTGATTTGAATCGTGGAAATCGTTCAAACTGTGAAGAGAAATTTATCAAATCCCGCACCTCTCAGATTCCGTACAAAAGCACGGTGGCTAAAGTTACACCGCGCTAAAATAAACCTTTTCAAAATGAGGCTTAAAGTAGTTGATTAATAAATATACGAGTGAAAAATCTGTATTATTCTTTCCTTTATGGTATTTTGGGAGCTTTTATTATCCTCGAGGGATCGATTCAATCCCCACTTATACAACATATCAAGAAAGTTAGTCGGAAAATGTGGAGGTGTGGAGAAAATTTGCTTCAGCATATTTGCTGACATTTGGCACAGAACAATGTATCCAGAACTGTAATCCAACAGATTTCCAAGGGTTTCCGGAAATCCAAAAATACAACAAAACATTCGGAAGCCTGTGTTATAAGTCGTCATAAATATTTTGCTCCTCGCCAGCAACGTGCTTTTTTTTTGTTTTTTTTTTTTTTTTTAATTTTATGTATTGCATTGCGTAGATACATTTATATAACAATTATTTATTTTATTTATTTGAAACACTACTTTCGGACCTCCTCTTTCAATTGCTATATAGATCCTATAATATAGAGGTACGAAATTGAGTGCATCGTTTTTAGTAACCATGTTGATTTATTTGAAACACGCATTATTAAACAATAAATGTAAATGTTAAATAGTAAATTTAAGTTCATATTAAGTGCCATTATACAAAAATAAAAGGGAAAAAAGCTAGAATTGACTTAGTATGGTAATATATCTAGAAAAAAGTATAATAATTAAGTATAAAGAGATGTGAAGATACATTGCAGAATATTCAGGTGCTCTCGTAGCTGCCGGCGGCTTTTTATAATCGCTCCTAGTTTATCTTGGAAATATTGGTTAATAAAAGTTCTTAATTTTTCCGGTATTAAAATAGGGTTAAATAACCGCAAAAAAATTTAGGTTACATTTATGAAAATCATCTAATTTTTGTGTTGCCGTTTCGGGCTTAAATAAAGTTTATAATAAAAAATCAAATAAAAACCTAAATATTTTAAGTTCAAATCTGACACGTTGTTCTAAATCAACTCAAAAGCATCGGTCACCAATGCAATTTAAAAGACTAGTTAGTGAAGTGTCCTTAGTGAGTGATTTACAATGGGTATTCTTTGAGCTATGGTGATTGTAAACAATGTCATATACGACCGGGCTACACTACTCAAACTTAATGGTGAATGTGTTATTTTGGACCCTTTAATAGCTGCAAAGATATCTTTGTATAACCTTGAACGTTGTACCGCAACCGCAACCCGTAAAATCAGATTTCGTGGCTGCCGTGCAGGGCGCAATAGGAAAAAACACGTGTTAATTAGAATCGAACAATGCATCGAAAAAGTAACGACTTCGCCATTGGCAGAACAGTTGAGGTTATCCACCACTTTCCCACCCCGGTATAAGTAACTTATGGTTACTCCTTCAGGGTGCACCTGAAGGACTCTAATTTTTTGGTTCAACGAAGCTAAGGTTATAAATGATTCTAAACCCTCAAGTGCCCCTGTATAGCATTAGCTTAGAAGGAGGTTAGTAAAATTCCACAGCCCAGAATGGTTAGTACATACATACGGTCGACAAAAGTGGCTCTAGTAATAATGGTGGCTCTGCTCTACTCGTCCGTAGATGAACATGGTGAGACGCGGAGAAATACTAACATAAAACAGTAAAAGGGAGAAACTAAATAGATTAAGTAAGAGTACTTAGGACGAGCCGTTGCCAGGACACCAGGGCAGTCCCTCTGAAGCAGTGCACGGAAAGGCCCTCACCACCAAGCTTGCTCCATCGGGAAGTACACAAGGGATCCGGCTAAGGCAAGTCAAAAGTAGATGACTGCTTCGGGTTGCAGGGATGGGGTTAATTTTTCACTCCCTAAGAGGGGATGTGGACAGTACACAATAAAAATGTTTTTGGGTTCAGTTCGCTTGAATATCTCAAAATGTTTTTGAGTTCTACACAAAGAAAAATTTTCGTACCTAAAAAACAAAACTCATAATAGGGAAAGAAAAATGGAAAACAAAATTATAACAACAGTAGAGGCATCAGTGCCGAGTGAAAAGTTTAAAGCTAAAATTTAAAATTTAAAAAAGAGTATAAGATATATTAAAAATGGCAGGAATCTAAATGAGCAAAATACAGAAATAGAGAATGAAACAAGGTAACAAAATAGCAAGTAGAAGATAAACATTTACAAAGGAAATTTACATTTATTATTAGAAAAAACTAATGAACGTACTTATGATGAGCTGAGAAAAACAAATATTATTCAGTACATAATTATGTATATGTGGTTGATAGGTACTGGTTGGTGCTGATGAAAAAAATGCATTTAAAATTGAGTACTAAAAAAATGATAATATTATTATCCCAAATACTTGATAAAGCAGGTTTATCAAGTATTTGGGAGCTCCACTCGAGAGGTGACTTCCTCGAGTCAATTGTTGGACGTACTTGAGATTCGTATAGGATTAGCAGTTGATCACTATTGAAGGATCTGCTAGCCCTATAGAAGACGCCCAGTTTCTTGGAAGCCAGATTTACTCGGGCTTCTATAGAGCCCCGATACCTGAGATGGTCTGAAATACTCACTCCAAGCATTTCAAAGGAATCTTTGTTGGAGAGGGTTCTCCCATCGAATTGCACCAGTCATTTACGATTTTGATTTAATTTTTTGCCAAGATCAGCGATTCATGTCTGTTTGTGTGTTCATGTGTTTTTGTACATAGCTATAATAGAAGGAATATATATGTATCTTCTTTTTTGCTTTGTTGTAAATTCGATAACACCACTGAATGTGTCATGTTTGGGAGGTTGTTGCTTGTGTATTTATTGCAGAACTTGTTTTATTAATGTGAATTTGTTTGTTGGTTGTTTCAGGTGTCAGTGCCTCGCTTCCCCGTGGTCCTCAAGGTTGGCCACGCCCACGGCGGAGTGGGGAAGGTCAAGATCGAAAACCAATCCGACTTTCAGGTAAAATTACAGCTTCATCTATTCAACCCACCTAACCCCGGAATTCTCAGACGATACCGATAGAATATTCCAGAAACATTTCATTGAAATGGGATATCAGCAATGTGAAGTCGCCTCACGAATGTTCCTGCCCGAGTAAAATGACGCAATGTTCAAATGGGTTCCATAACAGTTGCCCCCCCCGACAGTTGGCCCCCCGACTTTTGACCCCCCTACAGTTGATGCATCCGGCCGTTGAGCCCCCCGACAGTTGATCTCTCCGACAGTTGATCCCCTAAAGGATTATTTCTGGTGTACGTCCTCATTTGTAAAGTAAGTATGCAAAGAGGATATGTAGCCGTATAACCAAAGTCGATATACTTATATTTGCAGGCGTCTTGGGTGGAAATCCGCTACATAAAATATTACGCTATTAATAATGCCGAGTCTCCGATGTAGTATGCAGTAATGATATAAGGCCGAATAATAAAATACGACATACTTGTATAGTATGCAGTCGACTTTGGGGAAATACGCTATAGATCGGATATAATATAACTAAATGTCACTATATAGATCGATATTTTAAATTATGTTCTGCAAATTTGTGTTCCAACGTAAATTGGTCGTTTTAATTTAATTTAAAGTCCACCGTAATCCTTATTTTAATATTTAAAAAATGTATATATTTTATATTTCATTATATTTTCAAAGCAGATGTGGTAAAACTTTTTTTAAATCACCGTTAGCCTCCAAATAATTGTTAAAGATGTCTCTAAAATCGCAGAAAATCAATTCCTTTAATTGACTATATTTCATAATGCAAATCAAAAATAAATAAATTACTTTTAATCCGTACTAGATATTTATTATAATTTTTGATAAAAAAAGATCATTAGGTTTAGGTGAAATTTTGGCCTCAAATCCGAAATTAAGATTTGTTTGAAACAGGCCGCCCTGCCGTTCCTCTTAAGCTCTATAATTGTTGTTAACTATTATTAACAAAATAAATTAGAGTAATCATGATATTATGATAATTTTAATGCTCAATACTATTATTATTCCTTGAGTTAGAGTGTCTAAAAAGTACATAATTTTCTTATTTATGTTTAGTTGTGGTTTACTATGAATAGAATATAAAATTATGTACGGTAAAGCTCTTTTTTTTTTAAATTGACATTCTAACCACAAAACTGATCAAAACCGATCGGCCTTAGATTTGAAGCGTTTTGGCGGTAAAAATTGAAACTTTAAAAATTATTTTAACTATAAAAACTAATTTTAGAAAGAAAAAACGAAATATACTAGTATTTAAGTATGAATTTCATTATTGATAAAAAATAAATTTAAAAATTTGACTGTAGTTTCTTACTGTTTAACAACTTTTAATCATTATTGTCTATTGAGCCTTGTTTGCGTGTTCCATTAATTAGAACGCCTTTTGAATTATAACAAAATCTCTGTTAATTATTTTCTGCACAGTTTCCATACTATATTTTTCCTGTATTACATCGTTTCACACAACAATATTTATAATGTATAAGTAGGCATATAAAATACGAGAGGCGCCAATGCGCTTGCTAGTGCCACAGCCTTCAGTCATAGCCTTTATAGTGTTATTGTTATAAGGTAAGTATAAACGCAGTAACTTCAACAGGAGCTGTGTTTTTACTTACAGAAACGGAGATACTGCGTTTTTACTTACAAACAGCTATGAAATTGCGATAACATCAAAACAATATCATATTTTTTGATACCAAAAACCAGCAATATTAAAATATTTCTCCAATCGAAATTCGGTAGATAATAAATTCCCATATTCAACTCATTACTCATTAATTACTGTATTTTTACTTACCACGGCAATGTAGTTGTCTACGGATTTTACTTCTATCAGGGGTTTCAGGATCAATTGCCGCACGGCGCAAGTAAAAATATTTTTTTTTGGGCGAGCGCTGCAGTAATAACGTGGATAGCTTGACCAATTCGGTGCTTTGTAACTTGGAACCTGCCGCCAGGAGCGACCTGCTCCAGCTGCGCCTGCATAGAACCATTTACAAGTTACAAGGCAGAGTTAAGTTTAACCTGACGAATGAAGGACACTTCCGAAACCTGCCAATCATCATATTAAATTGAACTATTTCAAAACAAATTTATCCGTTTGTATTATAATTTAGTTTAACACTTTGCATAATCTTCAAATGATTTTTTTACTGTTTCTTCTCGTTTCCAGGATATGGCAGGAGTCGTGGCCATCTCAGGCTCCTACTGCACAGTGGAGCCCTACATAGACGCGAAGTTTGACATTCACGTGCAAAAGATTGGAGCGAACTACAAAGCATTCATGTAAATATCTTAATTACATAATAAGTTTAAAGTATTCATATCATGATAACTAATTACGAAACAAAACCAGCGAAGTGTTAAACAGCGGAGGCCACAAGGTTTAATGACCCATTTGTTTCATCGGCGAATATCGCCTTTTTTAATGTGCAATATCCAAAATGTTTCAAAACACTTAATATTTTCATGAATTTAATATTTGTGACCACTCCTAGGCCAGTTATTGTTATTTATTTTTTAATTGCCAATATTTAAACTCTAACATCATCATCTGTGTTCGCATGCGGCATGGGGCCATTGGACAGTTTAAATAATATGTTTTTACAACGAATGAAGTCATTGCTAATTTTATGCCAGCTTCTGTTATACGAGTATTAGAAGATTTATGTATTTTTATTTATTTATATCTATATATTATACAGTAGTGTTTTAAATAGTATTTTCTTAGTATAATAAGGGTGCTTTGTGTGGTGTTTTATAATGTGGAGTGTAAGGTAGGTATGTGTCGTGACCACCTCACTAGGAGAACCCGTGCTGAGGTGTTCATGTGGATGTGTTAAATGTGGTAAAAGCATTAATTAGTTTTGTTTTAATGTATTAGTTTTGCTATATGAATGTAAATTAGCTATAGAATTTGAAGGGGAATATATGTTTTTGTTTGTTTTGGTTACAGTAGGCAAATCCTTTAAAAAATAATTAACATGTAATTATAGATACTTTCAAATACGTTTGATAATATTAAAGTATAATGCACGGATAAGGAGAGAAGGGACTATCAAGTAAGTATAGTATTTTATATATTGGGTTATGTTTGGTTTGGTTTTATCTTGTTTTGAATAACATGAATACCTTGTTTTTTGATCCAGGATGTGACATATTTTTTTGAGATTAATTATAGATATTATATTTACAGTTATTAGTTGTTTCAGAATGGTGGGCAATTATAAAGTTTGATTGTATATATTATGGAGATATATAACAAGTTTTCAGATATACTTCACTATCTACTAGCAACTTGCTACGAACATTAAATTTCATTCATAAATAGTAAGGCCTTCAGAGTGATTGTGTATTATCCTACGTATAATGAACAAAGATATACGTACTCCAGATTTGCTCAAAAGGGTCATAGCTGATGATGAAACGTGGGTATATGGTCATGACGTCGAAACCAAGGCCCATTCATCCCAATGGAAACGGCCAGAAGAGTCAAGACCGAAAAAAGCACGCCAAGTTCGATCAAATGTGAAGGTTTTGCTCACTGTTTGGCGTGGTGCATCATGAGTTCTTGCCAACATGTCGTACGGTTAATAATGAATACTACAAGGAAGTTACGCAACGTTTGCGTGAAGCAATACGGCTCAAACGATCGGAATTGTGGAAAAACAAATCAAGGATTTTGCATCACGATAATGCACCAGCTCACACAGCTTGATCGTGATTCTTTGGCCAAAAACAACACCGTGATCATGCCTCAACCACCGTATTCACCAGATTTGGCTCCCTGCGATTTTTTCCTATTCCCGAAACTGAAGAGACCAATGAAAGGAAAGCGTTTTGCCACAATTGATGAGATAAAGTCAGAATCGAAGAACGAGCTGATGGTCATACCGAAAAGCGCATTCCAGAAGTGCTTCGAGGATTGGAAGAAGCGCTGGCATAAGTGCATTATATCTGAGGGGGATTACTTTGAAGGGGAGAAAATGGATATTGATGAATAAATAAATACTTTTCGAAAAAATTCAAAAATCACCTTTTCTTTTGAACACACCTCGTATAATAATGTACATGCAAACACGTTCAAAATTTGTTGATAAAAATATATAGATATTTGTCTAGTGTTTTGTAGACATCACCCATATTATTGTCCAATTCTTTGGCAAAGATCTATTTCATTGAGAGGGAAGGGGCGGGGGGGAACTAACAAATAATAACGTGGTGTAACCCTAAGTGACCAGCTCAGGTATGGGGGATCCATCGAAGTCAGAGTATAGTTAGTCTCTCAGCAGCTGGGCGTATTGTACAGAGCCCGCAGATACTGCAGATAGTACACAACTACTGACCCTGTACAAGTCGCAAGTGCGCCCCAAATTCACCTCTGGTCGGGAGCCCCAAAATATCTGAAAAATCCTTGACTCTATGCAGAAACGGGTGGTCCGTTTGATTAATTCGCCTATCTTAACAAAAGTATTGCAATCTTTGGAGCACAGACGACAGGTGGGAATGCTGTCCTTGTTATACTGGTATTTCAATGGAAGATGCTCTGATAAACTAGCGTCATTGATCCCTTCAGCACCGGTGCACAGTCGGGAAACACGCCAAACGCGCGCCCAACATTTGTCACTTAGAATCGTTCTCGTATTCAACAGCTCGGCTGGATCTCTGCAAGACCCAAGTTCACTCCTTCCTATCCTCTAAAAGACCGTCCACAAAGATGACATAGGCCTTGAGGGAATTATTTCCCTCAGGGCCTCCAGTAAAAGAAAACTGATATTTCGATTGTTTATTGTTTTTATTTTTTTTTTAAACGGATGTGTTAATTAATAATCGAGAAATCGATATGTCGATAGCCTCCATGTCCATCACTTGCTCGCAGGAAAGTGTAACTAAATTAGGCCACGCTAAACTGAGGTAATATCCCACGTCAAAAGGCATTGTATTGCCGTTCAGTGGTCACGTCGCGCTTCTCGGAAGAATACAACTTTATGTGTTGGCAACGCAATGGCTTCACAAAACGCACATCATGTTTGTTTACATCGAGATCATTCAAAACACGTTTTTATAAACTCGTTGAAGATTGTCTCAAAATACTCCATGACATCGTAATCCAAAAAATATGAGGCACTGAGAACCAGAGAGGCTTATACGCCTTTTGAGAAAAATCCTTTTGAAGTTTTTGAGAATTTTGTTAATCCTTTCATTTCATCAATCCATTTCGATTTCGCTGATGCCAAACGAACTTAAGCGACAAAAAAAATAATAAGCATCTAAATAATAAACTTTTCTTGTTTGGTAATTTATCTAAGTAACAACATAATGCGCACTGAAAACCTAGGTTTTTACCGACGATTATATTTGATTAACATTTCACCTGTTCAGTTCCCCTTATGGTTTAAAATGCTAAAAACTACGTTTTCTTACAATTATTAATTTCGTTTTCATTTGAAGATAATACAAACGTAGTTAAGTTAAATAAATAATTACCTTTTCAAACACTAATGTTTAATTAGAATATAGAAACTATAAATTAAAACAACGAACATTATCCTCTAAGTTGAAAAAAATAAGGATACTAACTAACCTGATTTTTTCGGTTCATATTATGATGTCGGTTGTAGGGTTTCTTCCTGAATATTGCAGAGGTCCATGATCTTATGTACACGTGATTGTCGAGTAGTGAAACTCATGTTATGTCAACAAAAATCGTTAAATATTAAGTCACTTAAAAAGCGCGCGATTTAACCAACTGTTAGTTCACACTAATTAGGCTGTTGTGTTCCTATGGCACATACTTTATTACAGATTCCGTCTATGACATACAATTAACATGATGTTTTCTGAACTTGTCGCTGCAATATTGACTGTTGAGTCTGTGCGGCACGAAGATATTACAGTTGTCTATAAAACTTCATACAAAGATAACATTTGAGTCAAATGGCGCTTAGGCCTGTCTGGTTCTCAGCGCCTCGTACGGGAGACTCATTCAAGGAGCATATGATCGGGTATTACGAGACGCGGTATTTAGAATCTAGAATGGCCGACGTCAGAAGACAAATCGATCGTTTGGAGAATGTCTATTTTCGTTTTCCCGTAATTCGTATTTTGCAAACATTCCGCCAAAGTGCTTATTTATGATTTAACTTCAACCACTTGAGACACATATTATCTCGCATGATGCAACATCCAACGCTAATATCCGCTCTTCCCGAGATTTCCGCATACTTTGAAAGCTTTCCAATGTTCTTGCACAGAGGAGTACCCAGTTTAAACAGTATTATCGCAATACTTGGAAAATAGCTCGCGAATTGATACTTGGAAAATATATGGTACCTACGATACAAAGTCGGAAAACCGTTCTGTGTATTCCAGAATTCATTTCAAGTCCATCCTTTCTTTCTGAATTTGTCCAGCAGTATCTATTTCAAGTTAACTGGTTAGTAAATAAAATAAAATAATAATTATTAATTAAGGAACACCTAAGGTGTTTAAGTAATAATTATTATTCTCGATTAGCCAACCATATTTTGGAAACAAATCATTATTTTGATATGAAAAAGGTTTAAAATTTTTACATACAAATACAACCGGTTTACAATTAGACAAATTTGAAATTTTAGAAATCATAAAAATGGTTAATAGTCAACTAAATATGATTGAAAATATATATTTTTTAAATATCTATCCCTTGAATTTATTTTCATATTAAATGTTAATAATAAAAATAATTTTTCCCTTATATTCTAATATAAATGTTTTACAATAATTTTTCTTTGATATTTTTTATTAATTACGCACCTACTTAATCAATTTTTGTTTACGTTTATAATTTGTCTATACTTGATATTATTGTTTTTTTAGTATTCTGTATGTCCTGATGAGGAAAGCTTCGCTTTCGAAACAACTTGATATGTTTATATTAATAAAGTAGTGATTGCAAAGTAATTTTTAATGAATTTATTAATTATAAATAAATCATTTCCAATCATCATCGTCACCTGAATGGGCTGTGATGAGAAGCTTATTATATTAGTTAGGTGGGTACCTATTTATTGCTTTGTCAGTTATTGTCAATAGCAACTGGCAACACCACGCTCGGTATTCTCATAGATTTCAATCATTTCATTGATATTATCCATTTATGCAAGCCGCCATGGAGTACAATAATATTTTAATTTCGTATAAAGATGTTGGTAGCGAAGGACAAAACATTTTTTAGAATCTATAGGAATGAAAAGGCATGGAATAATATCCACTATTCAAATAAGTTGTCCAAAGAAGCGAAGCTAGCAGTCCACAATGGAGTGCTGATACCGACCCTGATGGCAGTGACCGGCAGTGAGGCATGGAATTGGCAGAGCAAGGATGAAAGTAAACTGAATGCCGTAGAAATGAGATATCTGAGGCGAATGCGTGATAAACCATGTATGATCATGTGAAAAATGTTGAGATTCGTAAAGAATGCAAGGCTGATGTAAGCGTAATGAGTAAAGTTTAAGAAAGGGACCCTTAGATGGTTTGGGCGTGTAGGGCGAATGAAGGAAGAAAGAAGGGGAGAAGAATATATATGTCGAATGTGAATGGAAGAAGTAAGGCACGATCAAGTGAATCAAATACTTGAGTCGGGCCATGTCAGAAGTCGGAATAATATAAGAGAATTTATGAATGTGAATGAAGCAAGATGTGTATGCCAAGATCGAGTTGTTTGGCGGTCCGTCCTTAGATAGTTTGTTAATTAGTCAAATATATCGGTTACAATGACCACTTGGAAATTGATAAATAATATAAATTGACTTGGACTCGACTGCAGCCGTATTGAGCTTGTAGCCGCTTTCCTCGAGTTTCGAGTGAGTCCCCGCTAATGACGCTGACGCGTTCCTCAGCGTCGACTTTAGAGTTGGTACAAAAATGTGTTTTAGAAATATAATGATAAAAAATATGTTTTCTAATTAATATTTAGTAGTGTGATATTGGATATATTACATATTTACGTAAACAGAAAAACAAAAGTAATGCTTGTTCCAAATATTTCCAATAGAGGGAGCTTTAAAACTTCAGAACAGAAATGTTATAAAATATTTATTTTTTACTTATTTGTAATACCTATTATGTAATAAATCGTAAAGTAAAAACGTTAATAACCGTATTTAAATTTCCAAGTATAGGTATATAATTTTAAAAAAAACAACTCTTAAAAATTGAACTGAAGTTCTGCAAAATAAACTTTTAAACAATAAACAAATAAGGTTTCATTACATAATAGAATAAGGAACTTTAATCATATATATTCACATAGATCAACAAACGCCGATTCTGAATATATAACTTTTATTATATACACTTATAAATCGTTATTTAAAAGTGAATAAATAATCATCTCATCAAAACGCCTTGTTATATTGGTACCATTGTATTTGGAATAGCTGACGTCACATGTGTATTCAGTTTTTGGATTAGTATGAACATTTTTATTTTTCGATTTTGTTTTGTATTATAATATGATTTTTTTTTTGCTTTGGTGAAATTTAATCTTGATTTGGGTGACCTTAAGCTCTATAATAGTTGTACAATATAAAAAAAACTATTATTAATAACAGAAATTAGAGTATTCATGAGCAAACCAATTGTCAATACGGATATTTCGTTTATTTTAATGCTCAATACTAATATTATTCTTTGAGTTAAAGATTCTAAAAAGGTACATAATGTTATTACTTATGTTTAGTCATGGTTTCCTATGAATAGAATGTAAAATTATATACGGCAAAGCTCATCCATTGTTTTGACATTTGACATTCTAACCTCAAAAACGACCGGCCATAGATTTGGAGCGTTTTGGCGGCCTTTGAAAAATTGAAACTTTTATTATTTTAACTATGAAAACTAACTTTGGGAAAAAAACTAAACATACTGGTATTTAAGTTTGAATGACATAATTGATAAAAAAAATTGTATTGAATTTACGTGGATATTTGTTGGGCACTAACCACTGACCACCTGTTCTAGATGTTCTTCTGGTACCACTTCGGGCGATATTATTGGTACTGCATTGAGTGATGATTCATCATTTGTTCCGAAGACGATCTGTGGCGAATTTAATTACTAAGGTGCCTTCCACTCCCCAGTCTCCTTTCAGCTCATTTTGAATATATTAAAATTGTTATAATGGCACAACAATACAACCTGTTGTATTAGTAATGTCGTTGAACATGAGTGTAAACTATGGAACACATAGATGTTATTTTCCCGTGGGTTTGTTCTGTTTGAATGATTTGTTTTGCGTAGCTAAATTCGAAATGTATTTTCGTTTGATAGCAATGGAAGGCCATAGATATAAGGCGATAAAGTATTGAAATTCATTCAATATCTCTAAAAGCAACAAATACAACAGCAAAAAACATGTTTATGTTTTAACTATAACACTTCGTGAATAAACTGGATCGCTTTTGGTAGTGGTAGCGGTCTTTGGGCTGCGGGTTCGACTTCCGTGTAGCGAAAAAAAAATTTGGAAGAATTTTTACAATTTTTTTTTCCATACAGGAGGCCCAGCAGGAGGAGAAAATAATTTCATTTGAGACCTATATCATCTTTGGGGATGCTGTGTGGAGGGTTTTTTAAAGGATAGGAAAAGGTGAACCTGGGTCTTGAAGAGACCCATGTTGTAGGAGAGAGGAAAAATAGAGGTCGACAGATCATTCCACAGCCGGACTGTTGAACACAAGAACGAGTCGTAGAAACGACCCGTTCTCATGCGACAAATGTCAACCGTGTGCAAATGTTGTTTCCCGACTGTACACCGATTCCGAAGGGATCAATGACGCTAGTTCCTCAGAGCATCTTCCATTAAAATACCGGTAGAATAAGGACAGCATTCCCAACAGACGTCTGTGCTCCAAAAATTGCAATACGTGTATTAAGATTGGCGGACCTATTAAACGGACCGCCCGTTTCTGCACAGAGTCGATGGTTTTCTTCAGATTTTTTGGGGCTCCCGACCAGAGGTGGCTGCCAAGTTCTGCAGTGGGGCGCATTTGCGATTTGTACAGGGTCAGCACTATTAAAGTACCTGCGGGCTCTATATGGGCAATAATATATAATAGATATGGGTATTGATACGAATGTTATGTTTGGATAACCTTAGGAAAATTACTTTATGGCTGCTGTACGACAAATAAAGTACTTACCCTCGATAAGCGGTCAGCCCTAGCAAGTAGCAAGAGATAACTTTTATGCATTGCATTTTCAAAGTAAACAAAATCATCAGTAAAATTGCATGTAAACGTATATTTCTTAACACGCACAAAATGAATGAAAAATGCTTTTTATTAGTTTTCTTACAATGAGGAACAACTCCTTCAGTCGCCTGAGAATCAAAATCACGCCTTTTTATTCATTTAAAGCTTGGTAAAGCTTCAAGTTTTTGAATGGTTTTTGGGTTCGTTTTTTTTTTATTTACTAAAAAACCCAAACTACGAACCGATAAACCTATTTTATGTCTACTTTATATATTGTATTACATATAAAATAGGTTATAGGTTCTTAGTTTTGTTTTTTTTTTTTAAATAATAAAAACTACAAAGAAAAATACGCGTTTATATGCATACGAGTATTTACCCATTTTTCTCATAAACTGGTGAGGTCAATGTGTTGATGTGTTGATGGAACGGTGAAATTTACAAAAATGACCTTACAGTTTTCTTAAGCAAAATTGAAAAAACGCCACAATCGTGTGTGATACATGTGAAAATCATTGCTCCTGTTTTCCACTATATTTTATCATTTGTTAGAATGATTACTGACAATTTTTGTGTGTTTAATTCCAGGCGCAAATCAATCTCTGGAAACTGGAAAACTAACCAGGGGTCCGCAATGCTGGAGCAACTCGCCATGACTGAGCGATACAAAACCTGGGTTGATGAGGTAGGCTAATTTACCTACCAATTTGAAGAAAAACCTAACCCTGCCTGCTCCTTTAAAATTATAAATCGTGTGAATGAGTTGTGGTTTTAACCCACGTTTACGTGAATCTGACATTATTTTATGAATGTGATAAATTATTCGTAAATACATATGAACGGAAATTCACATTAGGAGGAAGCAAATACCTTTTGTGAAAGTCGTACATTAGTAATATGATAACACCATCTACCGGATTTTTAACTAAGTAATACTTTGAGTAGAAAACGGCTGATTCAAATGTCAAACTGACAACTGACCACCGTGGAACCAAATACCGAACAAACACGTTTTAAATGGTATTTGGTGGAACTGTTCACATTGTTTTGATTTATTCTCCATTTGGGTTTAGGTATTTGAAGTGTAGATCATTATTTACTGATGATGCTCCGATTGAAATTTTCCTTTGATATGAATTGAACATCACAGGTTTTTAAAAAAAACTTCGTTCAAATTACTAAAAATTAGAAAAAAAATATTGGCATAGGCGAAATGCAAAATAATGAATATAAATTCATTTAAAGCTTAGTAAAGTTTGAAGTTTTTTTATGGAACTTTAGGTTAGTTTTTCGTTTTTTTTTCTCTAAACCTAAACTAAGGCCACTCTCTCCAATCTCGGCCAATCGACATAAACACTATTCAGTAGCTTCTCGGTAAACACACATCCGGTAAATCTATGCACTGCGTGTTGATCGTTTACGCGCCATTCATCGTTTGAGTTCAAGCATGGAGCGGGATATGAATTTTCGGCTAATAATGGTAGGTAGAGAAATATGCACTCCTTTATAACTATCAATTACCGGCATATGCAGTGAAGGGGAAAAAGGAGAAAGCTTGGTGTCCAATAGGAGGACTTCTTATATATGGAGTAACTGCTTGACCAGTTCTTGGAATGTTTTTTTTTATATATTCAGTACATTTGGCAGAATTTGACATCATCTCCGAACAGTTTTCTGGCAGCAATAAATAACCTACAATGAATGTTACGTTTGATATAGGGGTGGACCTAAAACCTCCTCCTTTTTTGTCTCGTTCGAAGGAATAAATAGCATAACAGAGCTTCGTCTTCACTCGATTCACTCGACATTTTTCGATTTTGACTTTGATACATCCGATAACATTCAGCGGTAAATGTGATAATAGAAATCTACAATACCGACCATTTACTGGTAGCTACAAATCATTGTAGACCCGTCAGAGAGTCGATGGAGGAAATATCGTGAAACATTTCCTGCATTTTTGCTGCACCCGGTTTATGTCGATTCCATACCAGACCATCAGAGAACAGCCTAAGAACCTAATAGTCTATTTTATATGTAATTAATATCCTGCATTATATTTAAAATATGTTATTGGATTTAAAGGAAAATAATAAAAAAATGAGGCGGAATTGTTGAATTTTACTGAAAACACAAAATCTGTAAATTTAAATTTTACCCAAATTAACCCCCCATATTGAAAAACATATCAACTAAATTTGTTATTGACTTTTGTTTGTCATCAGTCGTCAAAATGAATAAGCAATTAGTTCATAGGAAATCAATTAGATACACAAATAACCATTATACACTGTCCAAGATACATGCTCGGAGACAGTTTGTTGCCTTCTTATATTCTTGATTATCAGGGATACCAGGAGCACATTAACAGTGCAGGAATCATGTCTTACTGGACATTTTGGAAACCCTCTGTCTCTGAGACAGGCCCTCCAGGGGGGGTGATATTGCATTTAATATTCTGTCTCTGTTTACCGGCACCGAGTGCTTTGAACCTATTTTGTTTTTCCTGTTCCTCCTGGTCTAACTTGGCCTTCTGGAAAGAGGCACCTCGCAATTGCGACATTTGTGACTCCATAAATCTGCCACTGCTTACAACTATGTATAATCCATATTATCAATAGTCTGTATAACATTGTGTATGTGTTTTTGTGTAGGTGAGTGAGTTGTTTGGCGGTCTGGAGATCTGCGCTCTGGAGGTGGTGGTGGCCAAGGATGGGCGGGAGTACATCATTGAGGTGAATGACAGCGCCCTGTCCCTGATGGGGGAGTCTCAAGAGGATGACCGGCGCCATATTGCCGACCTAGTCGCACACAGAATGCAGGTACTGGAATAAATTTATCTTATTCTTGTTATTATGCTTGTCTCTGTGATTGACTGGACCCAGTGTTACTCATACACAAGGGTAGAGAACAGTTGGGAAGTGCCTGACGAGTGACAATTCAGATCCGGCTACTAAACACAATTAATGAGTTGCGTGTGATAATGAAATGAGCTTTCACTCAGTAAACCAACAACCCCTAGGCAAAGTGCAAAAGATCTTTCCCATGTATCAGCTGATGCGTACCCCGCCTTGCTCTGAATTTTTTGAAGTTGTGAATTCATGCTTGTGTCTTATGTGCCATAATTGATTTGAGAGTGAAAATAATGCCTTTTGACATTCATTTAACATTTGTATTTCATTCCAAACATTTACTTTTTCAAAATATATCTAAATAATAAAGTTCTTAAGTAGGTACCCATTTGTGTTTTACATTTTGAAAATATTCTACCCAAACAAACCTTCTTCTTTTGAATATGTAATCCGTGGCTAACCGGAGTGGTATATATATATATATATATATATGGGCTAACCTCAATACAACATGGCGGGTTTAATGCGTTTCATACTAATTTTAAAACGTTATAGCACCAGCTTTACATATTGGATTTCATTCATACTACTCTCTAAACCTTCCCGGCACTAATAAGAACAAACTGTGCTATTTTCAGTGAAACCGGTCGAGCAGTTTTCTAGAAAATCGAGGACAGAATGACAGACAAACATTCATTTTTATATATAGAGATTTTTATTATTTTTTTGCACACTACTATAGTATTAACCTATTATGGTTCTAGGATAAATGAAAAATTGCTTAGTACATAAGCATTAAAAAGAATATCAACTTAAAACTTAAGAATAGTTAACCTGAAAGTTTTTCGAAATACGTAATTCATTTATTTCATGGGTTGTCTCAAGTTTTATTCTACTCGACTAAATTAGTGATTTTGGTTTTTATGTTTGACGTCAATACTTTAATCCTAAATCATCTTCTTCAGAACACCTGTCGCCCTGGAGTTGCAGCAGCCACCGCAGCCCCCGCCCGCACCAGCTCGCGTGCGGGCTCCGTGACCTCCCCCACAGAGGAACGCGCCCCCGGAGGACCCCCCGCCGGGCCGCCTCCTGCCGGCCCCATGGGGCCCCCCGCACCCCCGGGCGACGAGAGGGCCAAGCGGGGCTCAACCAGTGGAGAAAGGCCGCTTCCACCCATCCCCGCAGAGCCTGATCACGCTGCACCTGGAAATCCACCCTTATCGGCTGTTGGAAGAAGAGATTCTCAAGGTATATTTTAACTAACTGACTTACAATATTTCCAAGCGATTCGAAGATATTAAGATAGTCAGAGACCGCAAGGTGCAATCAAAGGGATCCACCTACCAACAGTTTATATAACTACTCTAATATGCAAATAATATAGGTGTAGTGGCCAGATCGGAGCCTGCCCTGAAAGAAGTGTTTAATGTAATTTTTAATACTCATACCTTATGTGCTAAACTACAGCTCAAAGTGCTGGGAACCTTTGAAAGATTAAAAAAAAAATTCTATGAAGAATCTTTCAAGTCAGTTTTGAGTTCAGGCGTTTCCTTCAGGTGGACTTCCCATAGGTTGTAGCATATATCATACAGACCTTAACCTTTTCCGAACCACAACTCTTAGTTTGTCAGTTGAGTTGGAATTATACATTATAATAACTCCATGGACCACTTCTATAAGATTGTCTATCATATATAACCTCTGCGTGTCACTCACTTGTAAACGAGGGTCAACAAGAATGGTCAATAAATGTGCATTTCATTTACAAGTGCGTTTCTATTTAACACCACAGTACAACATGGTGACAGATGTGGGGTAACATGCCTCCGATGGTCTTCCACAGGATCTTGGAAGGGATACGGTAATGGAACAGTCCACGAGCAGGGTACACATTACACCTTTTACGGAGGAAAGCCATAAACTTCAGCTTGTTCCTGAACAGGTTTCCTGAGATGTTCAGCAGTTCGCATCATACAACGACGATCCTGTTGCCTTCGAGAAGCGCCTTAGCAATAATTGCTGACAGGCAACCAAGTAAATGGCCCCTTCCATCGATAAGTAAAGCCTTATTACTAAACCCCGTCATCATTGAAACACAACCGGAAAAGTCGGTAATGCTTGTTTCTTTGAACTATCAGCCAAACATCCTACCCACCGACTATCGACTATATTTTCCCTATTTAGTTTTGTAGATAGAATAAGAATAATAAATAATAAATTGCGTGCATTGAATCAAACAAATTGTTTTCTCATTCAGCCTCTCAGAGTTCCACGGTGAGTTCGACCTCTGTGCCCCGCGCCCCTGACGTACCCCAGCGTTCCGGCTTCTCGCGCCAGGGCTCCCTGTCGGCCTCCGTAGCTGAGGATGCGGAAGACACAATGAAGAACTTGCGCAAGACCTTCGCTGGCATCTTCGGAGACATGTAAAGCTTTCTGCTCTATGTCTAATGCTGCAGGCGGTTGAGATTTCAGACCGCATTGGCTACAGAAATCATGAGGCTGAATTATGTTCATATTACATTCATTAAATTTCAGAACTTTTTAAATAAAAACTTGATTCATAAATACCTATGATATCTGTAAAATCCAATAATTCTAATTTAGACCCAGGTTTTTCTTAACATTTCTATTTTTGCAACTGTTAATACATGGTGGAATTCCATTGTAATGATTAAATTAAAGACACTTTTTAACTTTATTCCACATTTAGTTTTGACCGTGACCGGTTTCAGCCTGTGACGGCTATCTTCAGACTGGTTCAATTAATACTTAAACTGTGTTTTATATAAAATTTTGGGTGTCAGGGGTAACAAACCATGATTTTACTTAGATTATATTAGATTGTAATTTATTATATAAACAATATAAAATCATCTTTACAATAAAAACAACTGTAACCCACCGTAGAATTGATTTTTGAAACCGGATTGACATATAAAGTAATATTATGAATAAATTCAAATGTACCAAATAAGTCAAGTTTTGTAAAATCACGCTATAACAGTACTGAAAAATATAATCTAAGTAAAATCATGGTTTGTTACCCCTGACACCCAAAATTGTATAAAACCCATAGTTTAAGTAATAATTGTACCAGTCTGAAGATAGCCGTCACAGGCTGAAACCAGTTGCGATCAAAAATGAATGTGGAATAAAGTTAAAAAGTGTCCTTTATTTAAGCAGGTTTTTCTGTCTTAAAGGACTTAAAAGAAATAACGTTAAAGGGTTAACATTCTTCTCATAACGAGCCTTACTTGTGTGTTACTTCATGTTCCTTATAAATTTATACTTCAGTGTTCAGTGACTTGAGCCAATCTTCACAAACCGTCTTCTTTTTACTCCATTGTCAGCCTCGTAATTCTTGTTGCAATGACGAATACTGATATTTGATGTGATTCAAATGTTTTCGTAGATTATCTTTAACCCTGATTCATAAGAAAGTGTATTTTAAGTATTACCCTCAGGTTGAAGGATCCGTAAAGTATTGACTCCCACCATATGACTGGGGCCTTCAGTCAAATGTTAACGTAATATTAAATCTATTAATAATGCTAGTCTCGACAATAGAACTCTTCTTATCTCTATGACAACATACAACCATATGTATTAAGAAAAGCTCCATTAAATTATTACATTTATTTAAAAGAGGTCCTTCTTGGGCTAGCTTTACACTCGTAAGTTAAATTTACGGCTTACCTAAGTTTTTTGAGAAGTTACTTACAAGTACATTTACATATTCATTCAACTTATGGTAATTAATGCTCACGTAAGTTGTTCGTAAGTTTAACATATGTAAGTGCTTACAGCGACCGATACACTTGTAAATTTATTTGCGCTTGGATGGCTTCCCATATTTTTATATATTTTTCATTTTCATCAAAAAAAATTTTTTTTAAATGCCTAAAGTGTTCAGAATTTTTCAACCGATAGTTTTCTAACTGATTAAAATTTAGGTAAACTCTTTTAGTTGATCTCAGATCTCTAGCATCGGCACGATTAGCTGCCATTTCGAATTTACACTAATCGTCTCAATTTATCAAACTGATTGCATTAGCTGAGAGAACGCTGAAAGTTCGTTCAGACACGATTAGACCTATCAAAAAATCATGCCGCTTTTGACTTCCGTAAGTTAATTTACATTATGGTTGGTAACTTATAATATTTTTTACATTGGTAATTTTGCCATAAGCTACTTACGTAAGTTACTTACTTACGCGAAAAAACTTACGAGTGTAGCGGCCGCCTTATAACTTTTATTAGTAATTAATAGTTTTATGATAATTACTATCATCGTAATTTGACATTCCTTTGAGATTCTACATACGAGCCACTGTAGTGATTAAGTGTCTTTATTTATATTTATTTTCCATGTGCTGTGAATTTATTGTTTAAATTTGTGCAATTCTAGTCAAACGATATGTTTCTGTGATTTATTTGTGACAATACTCATTTTGGATTATGAATAGGCCAGGAATTACGAATCTTGTAATTTATTATAGTTGACGAATAACTAATATGTCCCAGGCAGAAATTCACCATTTTCAGTTGGTTGTAATCTGTATACTCAATGCATATGTTATTTTGGCAATTGGTTGATATTATTTATTCGTCAATGAAAAGTTATTTCCTTAGATACATATTCATTTCTGTACATTCATTTGATTCGTAATCTTTATAAGAGAGATATTTTTTTTACTGGCTTATTCCCTTTTGAATAGGTTTTTATATTTTTTTTAGGAAATGTACAAAAATTTTTATATTATTGTTGAATGCTTTTTTTGTTAAAAATTATACATTTGTATTGTTAAGTAGGCAATTTAATTTTTTGTGCAGTTATTTGAAAATTATATATGTATGTATATCAAGGGTTATGAATGATAATAATGGTTATGACGAAATAAAAAAAAAACATTTCAGGAGTTAACTTCCCGGCGCACTCTTTATTTGACAATATCACTTACAAAACTGTATTATTCGGTCACCATCAATCCATTCAGATGACTCCTAACAATTGACTTGAAAATTACGAGGATTCTTTAATAACAAATTGGTTGAATCCAATTCAAGAACTAATCAATATCTAAAAAAACCCTTGACTCAAACGCGAGCCCAACATTCGCACACGGTTGACATTTGTCACATGTGAACAGGTCGCTTCTACGACTCGTTCTTGTGTTCAACAGCTAGGCTGTTGAATGATCTGCCGGCCTCTGTGTTTCCTCCTTCCTTCAACATGGGTCTCTCCAAGACCCTAGTTCACTCCTTCCTATCCTCTAAAAGACCCATCACACAGCATCCCCAGAGATGTTATGGGCCCTGAGCGAAGTTATTTCCCTCAAAGCCTCCTGTGTGGACTTATTGTAAAAAAATAAATTATTTTTACAAAGAATCGCTCACACTCAAATGTCATCAGTAAATACCATTCTGTTCAATACGTAAAAAATGTTTTAATGTCTCAAACGTACGTTTCGGAGCGCGCAAAAAAGTTAAGTCCGCTAAAGTAAGGAATTGTTTTACTGTACAGGGTCTGGAGCAGCGCTCGACATGCTCCCCCCGAAGCCTACTTGTAAATTGATTATTATTGTTTCTGAATGCTTGATATACACTATGATATTTCCTATTCCCCCTTTTCTCCTAAATGTTGAAATCTGCATCAGAGATTATAAAATGATAATGAATGAATATTGCTAAAATGAAGAGTATATTCCCTTGGCTTTCCCGATATGGAGGCAACTCCTGGTGCAGTGGCTTTCCGTGTTTGTGTTATTGTAGGCTTCTTCTTCTTGTAGATGTTAAGATACAAAATACATATATTAAACCGACAATACCGTTTTGAATCTTATATGTTTGTTTTGAAGGTAACCTTAGGTCCTAAGATATTTTACTAGCATAATTATTGTGTGCAATATTTGACCTTTAATATTGAAATTTTAAACTTAATAAATTCAGATTTTTTTGTTTAAAACTTACCACAAACATGCAAATTGTTTACACGTTACCGTTGAGCTGAAATTTTTTGTTGAGTAATTCGATTTTCAGAATGTTGATTAATTGAAGCCATAAGCTGGAGTTTCTGCAGCTTATCGGTATCTCCAGCAATGACTTCAGTTCGAAAATATTTCCAGTCTCACGAGGATATATGTATTTATATCATATTCAAATGCCTTTTTTGTTGTTATTGTTGCATTCACTCAACTGCTAACCTTTATTATTATTTTTTTAAATAATGTTCCCATAACTGCGTACCGTTTAACCGGATACTAGAAGAGTTCAAATTGAGATCTCAAAATAAAATCTCATTTATTTAATTAGATACGTAGAAACAATAACACCTTTTTTTTAATTAAGTGTGGCTAGTGAATAGTCAAGATTGAATTCTCTTGGCATTTCAATTGTAAACAATATCTACTTAGTGCAAGTATCAAATACATACGTATAATTTACATATTTGAACAAAGGCTTGTTACGGACGATTTTTTTTTGTGACCAACATTGTGTCGCTACCGTTCTTTACAATTTAAATATGTTATACATACCAAAGAAATGTGCATTAATAAATAAGAAGTTTTTCCATAGTTTAACCAAGTTACTTCTATATTTCTAATATCGTTTTTATTAAGTATGTATTAAGTAAATGTTATCCATCAGTAGAATGTTTGTGATCAATGCTTAGCGAGAAAATAGTTACATATAGATTTCTTACAACGAAGAAGGAGTTATTGAAGGTCAGGTAAATATAGAATAAGTTTGAAATTGGTACCTTTTTTAAAAGTATTTATACCTTTTGTAACCATTTCAATTATACATAATATTTGTAATCGTAATAAAAATATATACACTAAATTAAAAGAGAAGGGATGGAATGTAAAATGGTCTTTTCAATGTTAAAACGAATTGGTCGTGACGCCATTAACGTTATTATTTCCTCTATGGGAACTGCTGAACTGCTTTAAACAAGGCATATTTCAAATGATTTTTGCAATTTTTTATACTACCTTTGCAGAATTGTATGCTAACCTGTCAGTTTCTTCACTCTTCCATTGTTTTTCCTCCATTTATATAATTTTAATAATGTGTATGTATATGTTTTTATGCATTCTTCAAGATTATCAAATCATTGTGATTCTACATATCTGTAGTATGTGTATTTATTAAAAAAAATGTATCTATAATTACAATTATGTATGATTCTATAGTTAATCCTCGTAACTACAATAAACCAACCACTACTTTTACATGCTAATTTATATCATATTTTATAGAAATCAACTCATGAATGAAATGTATACATATACATTTCTTAAATCCGATTATAGTTTTTAGTTTTTTGAATTTATCATCAAATCAGTATATTCCTGGTGGTAAGTCACCGCTAAAATCGACACATGTGCGTTTTCTGTCTTTGTTGCTTTCGGTGAGGTTGAGCAAAATAGTGTTTAAGAACGAATAGATCATTCCAAACTGAAGAACACAAGATAAACTGTAACATTTTTCTGAACACAACCAACTATCAGTCTCATTCATTAACCAATAGGATGCATGATCTGGGTAACAGGTTTGGAGGTATTGTTGATGTATTTGCTGACTCCATTTATACAGTAAAGCGTCATCTATACCATCACTATGATGAATCCTACAATATGTAATATTGTAGATTGGATAATGTAGCGATAATGATTTGTGTCATAATACTGTTTTGCTTTTCTATTTTATGTCACTGTAAAACATTTGAAAAAAATTGTTCATTAATGTATTGTTTAGAATCTCTATGTACTAGTAATTTTTGATAGCTATTTATATTATGTTTTAAAATCCATGTAAAAGCCCAGATGGGCGAATAATCAAATAAATTCCATTATTACGAGACAATGCTGGACCGGTTAAAAATATGAAAAGATTCATAATGTATCGAGACATAAAATCATGAATATTTTCAGGGATTAATGTTCACGTAGCCCGTATGTATAGCACTAACTCGTATACATATTTGGTTAATGCCGTGTAGACTTGACTGCGGAGGTACCAAATGTAGTTCCTAGACTGGCGTGTTGTATATTCTGTATCATACACCGTAAACGTAAAGTCTACTTACCGTTACAATAATTAGTGCACTTTTCGCTTCTGTGTTTATCAGTTGAAGTTGTTGGAGCCCGAATGATAATTGAAGGATTGGTATTATATTATTAGATTCATAAATTATAGATTGGATAAGGTTTTCATGAAATGAAACAATTAATTAAGCCGTTGTTGTTGTTGCTATATAAAATGTGTACGCATTTGTTAGTGTTCGCGTAAAGGACAGACATAAGTATTGGAGATTGTTTTACTATATTATGTTAATTTTAAGATTAAATTAACAAACATTTTCCAAATCATTTTATCATTCATTTGTTACCGTCAAGTCACTTTTGTAAAGGCAATAATTAGCATAGTCGGGTTAGAAATTAAATAAGAATCGCGTTAAATTTATTATTTGTATTTCGCGCATTTTATTTGAAATAATCTCTGAGACTTTTTTCTGCTCCTTCATTTAAAATTGTCATTTTAAGTAAGTGAGTGTTTCATTATATATTCTATAAAAATTATATGATACGAAATAAATGCAATATTACAAAAAAAAAACTATTTTATTCAGTCACTGTTGTGCTCCACAATATTACTTGAAAAAAACTGCCCAAATTAATTGATTTAAATATGGCTTTTAGCGCGATACTCTAGATATATTTTATCTAGTTTTAAAAATATGCTAACCTTGGCATCGCGCAAGAGCTGTATTTAATTCATATACTTATTGTATTTTCTTAGAAAAGGATTTGTGTAAAAAAGGCATTTCAATTAAAGTGGCGAAGGTGCATCTTCAAATGTACGGAGAAGGATTCTTGTTGGTGTTGAGGGAGAAGTTCCGATACATCCCAGCGGCCGCCAGCTGGCTGCTGAACCTCTGCTGGATGGGGAAATATACACTGGGAACGCTGTGGTTTCCTGAAAAAATAATTTGGTTTACTAAATTTTGCCACAAAGCAACTCTCATCTATACCTTTTTGTTATAATCTTTTTTTTAAATCTTGATTTTATTACTTATTAGTTAAACGTCTACCGAGTGCAGAGCAGATTTTAAAATTCAACATTGTTCAACTACTGATCACAGCAGCCAACATTATGAAAAAGTATCATAGTTACTGTGATTTGTCTATTTTGCTGCACTTTTAAGAAACAGACTACACCTTGGCACGCTTAACTTTGCAGTCAGTGGCGTCGCTAGTGTAGATTGTGTAGATTAAAAAAAAAAACTTTTGTTCGTCAGTTCTTTCTTCAGTAACCTGCAACTGCAATGTTAACTATGTCAAGCTTTACATTAAATTATCTACGGTAATAACTGTGGTTGAGTGGTCAGTCCGGAGGTTGCGTGTTCAAATCCTGTCACATGCAACAAAATTTTATTTGATTAATTTGTTTTATTTCACAATTTATTCATTCTAAATAACATATAATTCAAAATTCAATTTCAAAATTGAAACGTTGCTTGAATTGGCTTTAGCCGTGGTTGGTGACCAGATCTGAATAGCCAGGTACTTCCTCATCTTTCTCTTATTTTAGAAACAAACAGTATGTGTATAAAATGAGTGGTGTACAAAATGTTATTGTGTGTTTGTGTGTGTGTGTGTGTGTGTGTGTGCGTGCGTGCGTATGTGCATGCGTGCGTGTGTGCGTATGTGCATGCGTGCATGTGTTTATTGTGTATGTGCGCGCGTGTATGTGTACCTATGTGTCTGAATAGTGCTATGTACTGGAGAGTTGTGATTGCGCATTGATGTTACGAGTAATGTGTCAAGATTTAGGATGGGACAAAGAGTATTAAATGTTTGGAGGACACGGCAAATTAGCGAATTTGCTGCAGCGTTCATTTTGTTGTTTAGTGTGTAAAATAGTTTGGTGTGGGGAGTACGTTTCGATGGTATGTTAAGGTTAATTGAGGTAGGAGTTCAGGGCAGTCTATTACATTATTTAAGATTTTATACATATAATTACAGTAATGTATGAAGAATTCTAAGATTTAATCGAAGGTCATAGTAAATAAACCGAAAGTGAAGCTACACTGCCCTAACATCAATTTTTTTTCGAATTAATAAACTCAATAATAACTTGAAAGCAGTGTTATAATTAAGAATAGTTGAAGTTGTAAGAACTAAAGTAATAGATACCAAACTGATCAAACAAGGAGAAATCTTACCAGGAACGTACCAGCCATATTCGTTACTCGAGGTTCGATAGAATGGGTGCTGCGGTTTAACCTGGCTTCCATATCCTTGCACCGCATCTGAAAAACATCAAAATATACTTTCATTAAAAAAAATTATTCATTTGAGCCGAAATTGTGTACTTCATACATTTCATTTTTTTAAACTGATAACCATACTCATTAAAGACGGACACCCGACTGTGTAGATTATTTAAAAAAAAATTTAATTGTTGTTTTTTTTTAATATTTTCAACCCTTGAGAAGATAGGTATACAAAAAAGTTTTTAAGGTTTTTTAATGAGTAAATTAACTAACTAACCCTCACGCCGTTTCGCTGCAGGGGTAGGCAGAAAGGACGGACCGCCAAACAACTCGATCTTGGAATACACTTCTTGCTTCATTCACGTTCATACATCGTCTCATACATTCTCTTCTATTATTCTGACTTCTGACATGACCCGACTAATGTATTTGATTCGCTTGATCGTGCCATGTCTTCCTCGGGCGTCCCCAGCTTCTTTTTCCATTCACGTTTGCGTCATATATTCTTGTTATGCTCCTTTCTTCGTTCATTCCCTCTATATGTCCAAACCATCTAAACGTCCTTTTCTTAATCTTACTCATTACGCTTACATCAGCCTTGCATTCTTTATTAATCTCAATATTTTTTGCACGATCGTCGATGGTTTTACCACACATTCGCCTCAGAGATCTGACTTCAGTTCAGTCCTCCGTGAATGGAGTTTCCTGCATTCACCCTTCTTTCAATATCCAAAAGATATATACTATTTTAAAACTAAGTATTACAACATTTGCATAACGGAAAGAATTCTTTAAAGGTTCAAAAGTTTGTGATTATCTACAAGTCTTGTGGGGTTTCCTTGTTTCTCCTGAGTGCTGTATAAAAAAAAAACTGGTAAATATTTCAAGTTGAAACTCGAAATTTTTAAAAAAGAAAAATATTTTCAGATTCTTAAAAATAAATAAAAAATATTTGCATATGCGGAAACAAAAGAATAGGTTCTAGGTTCTTAGTTTGGATTTTTCTTTCTTAAAAAACCCAAACTAAGATCCAAACCAGCTATTTTTTTAAATATCCATTTTATACAGTTGGCAATTTTGACAAATCGACCCCTTGGAACAAGAAGGTTCCATCTGATACAACACTGTTATACGATAATGAACTCTGAAGTAGATTTATTTAGAGCCTATTGTCGCATGGCATTGCTGTGTCAGATGGAACCTTCTTATTTCAGGGGGTCGAAATGTCATTTCATACTAACATTAAAAATGGCGTCAATTCTTCTTCAATATTTACGCGTTTTTATACAACCACCCCTTGGAATAACAAGGTCCCATCTAACATGGCAATGTTATGCGATAATGAGCCTTATAGTTACTTTCCTTAGAGCACATTATCGCATGACATTGCTGTGTCAGATGGAACCTTGTTTTTCCAAGGGATCGATAAAGAAAGTAAAAAATGAAGCATGCATTATTTTGTATTTCCACATGTGCAAATTTTTTTTATTTATTTTTGTGAATGCGAAAGTGTTTTTCTTTTGAAAAAATTATGAGTTTCTCTACCGAGTCCCAATTGGGAAATATTTACCAAAAAACGGTATGCTAAACGAATGAATTTTTTGTACGCACCTAAATGGCTGTACCTGTGCTCCTGTCCCGCAGACTGCGCCCTCGCGTCCTTCCTGTAGTTTATTTTGCGTTCCTCCTTCTCATCTTTTACCGTGAAGATATCATTCACACTCTCGTACTCAAACATCTTGTTTTCACGACAAAATGCTAGGAAAACAATGGCGATTATTACACTTTATCGGAAAATATTCAAGTAATAATGGAGCACGCACGCCGTCAAAGCCTTAAATGTGAAGGAAAGCAAGTTGTCAGCGTATCCTGGCAACGCCGTTGCTTTTCCATTTTCCTTTATCAAAATTTTTAAATATGGCATTCTAGCATTCAAGTCAGCGTTTCACGAAGCAATTCGCTCCGTATTTTATTTGAAAAACTAAATTATTCATTTTGATTAGGAAATATAGATGCCATCTACGGCAAACCAATAACCTAAATTAGAATTTATTTGTCAGACAAACCGGGAATACTAAAAATTTCCAGAAGAGGAAAAAAAATCAGTGACAATTTTGCTTTAAATACAAATCGTCTAAAGTGACGCATGCAAGTGGCTTGCTGTTCATTAAAAGCGATTTTTCGGAGATCGGAGGTTAATTCATTAATATCGGATGGATTAATAAGAAACTCCAGTCCATTTTTTTATCAATTATGACGTTCAAACTTAAATACCAGTATACTTAGTTTTTTTCTAAAGTTAGTTTTCATAGTTAAAATAATTTACAAAGTATGAGTTTTTAAAAGCCCATCAAAACGCTCCAAATCTATGGATCGATGTTGATCAGTTTTGAGATTAGAATGTCAAATGTCTAAACAAGGATGTTGAGTTTTACCGTACATAATTTTATATTATATCATAGTAAACCATAACTAAACAGAAGTAATAAAATTAAGTACCTTTTTAGAAACTTTAACTCGAAGAATAATAATAGTATTAAGCATTAATATTATAATAATATCCGTATTGATGAATACTCTAATCTATTTCACTAATAATAGTTTTGTTTAATTGAACAACAATTATAAAGCTGAAAGTCACCCAAATTAAATTTTAATTTCGCAAAACTAAAAGAATACAAAACAAAAGTGAAAAATATTTTTATTCTAAAATTATTTTATTTGTATTCATAATATTTACTTCGCTTTAATCTAGAAAACTCGGTCAGTTACCCTGGGAAAACATGTTTTCATAAGCGTTATTATAATCTCCGTAATTTACATCCGTTTATTAATATTTCGTTTGGAAAGTACGTTTCAAGTAACCTGTCGGACGTCTTCGCCTCTTCTGCGATGTTTGGCTTGGCGGTAGTTTAACTTAATTATTTATTTAATAAAATTATATTGTGGGCACTTGTACTTGTAAATGTTTGATCTCCGCAACTGGTCCGGCTCCGCTCGGAAGAGAATAGAGTACTCGGGTTAGGGCCTGGTAGACCGCAAAAACGGTTATTTGTCAATCAATCATCAACTCTCACCCCGACAAATATTTATCTACCTCGACTGCCTTCTTCTTCATTCTAACCGCCGCTGAAACTGGACCCCTCCCGTACTACCACCACCCACTGGACCCAGATCTCATAAACCACGAACAAGGCCCGCAGAGCAAATTTGTGCAAAAGGATTTTGCACAAATTTGGAAGTTTTGCATAAAAGGGAGTTTTGTGCAAATTCAAAAGTCGTTAATTTGTCGGCATCGTTCCCCCTTCGCCGGTTGTGTCCCCCTCCCCTGCAGCCCTCTTCGCAGATCGGGATCAGGTACCCCCTACAGTTCGCCTGTGTGTCACAGGTCTGACACAAGTAATATATATATTTTTTAATATTTTGTTGTTTCCTTTATTATTTTCGTGATGAATTAACTTGTCCCATAAAGACATTTCTACTTTAACCATGTCGAAAAATAACAAACCGTCGCGTCCACTACGCGCAAAAATATCAAATCAACTGGTCGCGTCACTGAAGTCCCGCGCTGCAACACGCCATTCGTCGCTTGTTATTTGTCATATAGGACCCTTCCAAGAGGTTACAACCATTTGAAATTTTCCCGGTCGCATCGTGTCGTCATCGTATCGACTTCGCCCACATAATACGGACCGCAGGAAAAGCTTTCTGCGACGTTAAAGCCATGGTAAGGGGAGATTTGAGAGATTGTTAGATTGTTAGGTAACATTCTATCAAACTCACTTGCACAAAATGATTTCATTTCATTTAATTTATTCGTATACATCGACATTTACATTGGGAACATTTGTATTTGCAAAATATTGTAATTTATCATCAATTGAGGAACACGTAAGTTGAAGTTGCATTATGTTTGTCTGGTCGATATTAATTCCTAACTAGACATATTGCGTGTTCTAAGGAATTAAATATGTTTTGGGTATGAAAATATCGAGTTGCAAGGTGTTTTATTGTTTTTAATTTATTGTTGAAGCTCTTTTCGGTGGGTTTCGGAATTGTACCAGAAAAAATAAAATGAAGATATAGAAGAAAGAAAGAAAAAAAACAAACGAAATTTATGTACTATTAAAAAAATATATAACGGTTAAGTGATATTTTTAACAGGTTTTCGGACTCCGTTCTTCCCAGGTCAATAAGCCATTTGGTGATATTTTTACCGAAGGATGACAATTCGCCGTTTTTAACCTCGGGGGAGATTTTATTGTAGATTTTTGGTCCAAGATAGGTGTGTGTTTTTGGTACATTGTGGTAGCACTCACTGGTTTGATACGTGTGACTTTTTTTATGAAACTTTGTCGCACATCCAGAAATGTTTAGTTATGACTAGTGATGACTCTGATTACTGCTTTCTATGGCTTTAGTAGTGGGTCAATTATTGTAGTTCCTGATTCCCCAGCCAATAATACCTTAGGTTAGGATGGAGTTACACATCCCAAAATATATTTTTCTTAAATTTATTTGGTTTAATACATTTCTTAAAGCATAAAAAATGTACATTAATTTTCTAACCTTTTTTTAATTCGTCCTAGCCATGTACGCCGATGAGAGGAAAAGATCGAGAGCTTCCCGCTCTTAGTTGTATATTCTCCCGTTCCAACATACATACCGAGCAACCGGCACATTTACATTCGGTGGAATAAATAATTATTTACCTACTGCGTATTAGCCATTTTATCACCGGAAGCACTTTACACGTGTGATAACATGCGGGCTACTCTGTGACAAGCGATTCTGTTCACGAAACCCTTTGAGAGTGTGACTAATTGTTTATAATATCGTTTGCAGACTTTTGTATCCAATTTACTGTAATAATTACTACGTAGCTACTCGTTCAGGTTTGGAGTGAATTTAGGACGGTTTAAGTTTGATAGTACGAAGTTTTTGTTGATGCATTTGGTTCTGTTAACCTTGTAAAAACAAAAAAAAAACAGAAAGTGTTCTGAATAATAAGCAATCCTAAATTAATATGACTTCAGTAACTGGGTATCAGATTAATATTAATTCAACCGAGTGAATGTGTCGTTATATACGGGTCTACCTTCATAGTTGTCTTTCCGGTGTTATCCGTTACTTCATACCACAAAAGCGTTATCAGTTTTATAAGTTTCATTTCGTTCGTATTATTAATTATCGAAACGCTGTATACAGTCTATATTCATAACTTGTCCACTTACAAAGCGCAATATCGCATTAAATTTTATTACAAAAATACTTTTTAAATCACTGTGATGAACGACCAGAGTTTGGGTGCCAAATTTTGACAATCGAATTCAAAGTGTGTTGAGTTTTCACGGGGGTTTTCAGTGGAATATTAATCAAAAATGAATAGTTGTGACATTAATCTAAGAGTTATCAAAATGGAATATAATATTCCAACCATTCAAATGGATTTTCGAAAAACAGATTGTGCACCAAAAAAGAAAAAGGATAAACTAGACATCAATATGATTTTGGCGAAAACCACAAGTGCGGCAAAGAAACACAAACCGGTACCGGAGGCTAAAGTAAAAGTGAGTAAAATGATCTTCAATAATTTTGGTGGATATCCCCTAGCAACTACATTAAGATATTTTTTATAGTTAAAATAATTTTCAAAGTTTGCCTTTTTCAAAGTCCGCTAAAACGCTCCAAATCTATGGCCGGTCGGTTTTGAGGTTACAATGCCAAATGTCAACAAGGATGAGCTTTACCGTACATAATTTTATATTCTATTCATAGTAAACCATAACTAAACATAAGTAATAATATTATGTACCTTTTTAGAAACTTTAACTCAAAGAATAATAATAGTATTGAGCAATAACATTATCTTAAATCATTATATTAAAACGAATATTATTATCATAATATTCGTTTTAAATTCTCTAATTTATATAATTAATAATATTTTTATATTGAACAACAATTGAGCGTAAAGTCATCTAAATTAAGATTAAATTTCGCCACAACTAAAAAAAATACATTTTTGAAATACAAAACAAAATCGAAAAATTAAATTGTCCATACTAATCGAAAAACTAAATACACAAGTGACCTCAAATGTTCCAAATGCAATGGAACCAACATAACAAGGTGTTTTGATGAGATGATTATTTATACACTTTTTAATAGCGATTAATAAATTCTACGAATAATTACAAATAATAAAAGTTACATATTCAGAATCGTCGTTTACTGATCTATATGAATTTATAATTTCTTCAAACGATTGGTATTCACTTTTTGGCGTCATTATTAATTAATTAATATACTTAGTATTCACCACCTCATAAATACACATTGATATCTACAGGTTTCGAAACCGATGCTTTCATCATCAGGAATATATGAATACAATTGCTTTCATCATCAGAAATATATGAATACAATTGCTTTCATAATCAGGAATATATGAATACAATTGCTTTCATCATCAGGAATATATGAATACAATTGCTTTCATCATCAGGAATATATGAATTCAATTGCTTTCATAATCAGGAATATATGAATACAATTGCTTTCATCATCAGGAATATATGAATACAATTGCTTTCATAATCAGGAATATATGAATACAATTGCGTTCATCATCAGGAATATATGAATAAAATTGCTTTAATCATCAGAAATATATGAATAAATAATTGTATTCATATATTCCTGATGATTAAAGCATCGCTTAAGGAAACATGTAGATATCAATGTATATTTATAAAGTTTAAATTCACTTATATATATTTTATACCCATAATATTTTTCACAGAAGTTCCTTATTAATTTGTCCAAATAGGTTCATTTAGTTTATCATCATCATGACAATACGAAACGTTAAAATTACATTCAAATTTTATCTGGCTCAATGCATAAAGTCTGGTTCTCACGCGTCGATGATAAATTGTTTTTTGTTTCTTATTAGGGCACAACAAATAAATTCTACGTTTCGAAAAAGAATTTTTTGAGAAAATTATTACTAGGTTGAAGTTTAAATATATTGTCGGTTTTAAATCATTTTATCCGAGTGAAACAAAAAATAAACGAACAATTCTAGTACAATATTTATAAAAATGCCAGGAATAATGTTAGTGGGGATTTAATTTATTTAAGAATTATGAATGCTCAAAAATCTAAAATGAACATGTTTCCACAAAGCACTGTTTTGTATTACACCCTTCGTCCCTCTCCCTTTGCTCCATCCCATCACCCGTTTTATATATTGGAGAAAGTTCTTACGTACCAACAAATTGCAGGATTTCATTCCTCCGGGTCCTGGGACCCTGGTAGAGGATCTCCTGGCTGAGATCTATGGCTGCCGGGGGGAGAAGGGGGTGGACGGGTGCGAGAGGAGGGGTGTGGACAGCGAGGCTTGCACCTCCACCACCTCCGAGCCTACCCAGCTCGTTTGTCCAACAACCCTAAGGAAAATGTGTGAGTTCAAAATATACATGAAATAACTTTTTGGTTTTCTAGGACACTTCCCCTCCAGGTTTCGAGAACCAATTCAAAACTTCATGACATTGCATGTCTCTGGTTGAAGTTTGAGGCGTGAACAGTGAACATTGACCAACAGACGATTTCACATATTGTTGTTTTTTACCACATCACGGATTTGCTAGACAAGCATTTTTTGTTTATTATTTTTTTTTTCTAGTTTTGATACTGACAATTAGCGGTAGAATTCCATTACAATGATTTACAAAAGTAATTTAAAAACCTTTTTCCACTTTTTATTTTTTGAACTGACCGGTTTCAGCCCATCACGGTTATCTTCAGACTGGTACAATTTTTCCTTTTAAGGCGAAGCAATCAAAGAAATCACTCTTTCGATTGATCTATACTACGAATCAGCTTACACTGTGAAAACCAAAAAATATACTTCAAATAAATTGAATATTTTCCTAGAAATTCTCTTGATAAGAATTAAAATAAATTTCTTAATTACGTTGTATAAAATTAAAACGTAAACTGTATTATTTTTTATTAGTAAATTATGAATGAATGTAAGAGATAAGTTTTTTTTAAATACTGCTTTAAGATTATTTCTGAGAGATTCCCTTGATTATTTCTTTTCTTAACTAACTAACCATCACGCCGTTTCTCCGCAGAGTAGGCAGAAAGAACGGACCGCCAAACAACTCAATCTTGGCATATACCCCTTGCTTCATTCACATTCATACATTCACTTTTATTATTCCGACTTCCGACATGGCCCGAATCAAGTATTTGATTCACTTGATCGTGCCATGTCGTCCACGGGCGTCTCCGGCTTCTTCTTCCATTCACATTGGTGTCATATATTCTCCCACTCCTTTCTTCATTTATTTGCTCTACATGCCCAAACCATCTAAGCGTCTCTTTCTTAATCTCACTCATTACGCTTACATCAGCTTTGCATTATTTACGAATCTCAATACTCATACATGGTTTTACCACACATTCGCCTCAGAGATTTAATTTCTACAGCATTCAGTCTACTTTCATCCTTCCTCTGACAGTTCCATGCCGCACTGCCATACATCAGGGTTGGTATCAGCACTCCATTGTGGACTGCTAGCTTCGCTTCTTTGAACAACTTTTTGTTAGCGCCAACCGCGTTCAGACCTCCTTTAATGGAGTTTCCTGCATTCACCCTTCCTCCAGTAACAAAATTCTTCACAAAATAAATAACAACCGCTTTTTGCGCTTACAACAAACATTTCTAGACTTCGCTTGCCAAGCGAATTTTACGCCAATTACTTATATTCATGGTGACATAAGACACACAGCTCGTAGCAAATATTTTTGGCTGGTATCAGTTGCTGTTTGGCTGTTAAGTTGGCTGGTTTTTTTAAATTAATCAGTATTGCTATATCCTGATTTTACATAATTTTGTATCAATTGATATTATAACTACATATCTACCTGGTTTTAAAAACTATTAAAGACGGGTCATTGTGTTTTTAACGAGGTGATTTTATAATGCTTTGACATAATGCAAAGTTGGCGAATTCTGGATTTATTATGAGTTTACTATTGGGTTTTTACATCTTATGCTACGTTTTCCTCTGTGCGACTCTCGCGACCATCTGCGATTTGTTGATTTTTCACTAGGCGCGCGTTTCATTTGCACTGACTAAAGTAAAGTTGTGAACATAATGAATTTAAAGTTGAGTAGACGTAAAAGATTATTATTTAATTGTTTTTTGATTGAGGAAATGGAAGACGACGAAATATATATGAATCATCCGTATGGGATGAAAATAACCAAAAAACACCGTCTGTTTGAGCTGAAAAATGAAGAGAGACTATATAAAAAAAATTGTCACTAACCATCTCCGCCATGTTTTCAATCATTCCCGTCAGAAAACGAAAGAACCTTCATGCCCGTTGTTCTCATAACAAATAACGTTAGTGACTGACGATTATATTGACCCTTCTCCTGTACGACTATTCATGACGTACGATCGTCGTTAACGACTTCTAGAAGCAGTCGCGCGGAGGGAAACAGCTTCATAGGAAATATTGTACACCGATTATTGTTGGACGATCACATGAGTAACACCGGGGGTGCGACTATCGCGATTATCTTTCAATTGTGATCGTGGAACGATAATGTATATACAGTCAACTTGTTTGTTTTTTGCAAATATCTCCAATATATAGTTTTGAAAATGTAATAAATTTGTTGTAGTTGATCTAGATTTGATGAAGCCACGCTGTTGGTCATTAATTACCTCTATTAATGTGGGATATATTTCACCGAGAACCACAGATTCAAATATTTTGAGTAATACAAATCGAATGCATATTGGTCGATAGTTTGAAATGTCAGTCTCGACACCATTTTTAAATATAGGGATAATAAAACTGGAATATCCAGAAGATGGGAGATAGTTAAAGAGAATGCTCAGTAGCTTAGACAATACAAAGCAACATTTTTTTAGGAAAATTGGCCGAATGGTGTAATGATACTTTGTATTTGCCAGACTAGACCTACTGTAGAAGACGTGACGCAAATATTTTTTTACGTATTTTCAGGTATTTTGGAGATCTCCGAACTCCTTGCCTCCATGCAGTCTCGCTCCCAGCAGCTGGGCGTGCAGCTGGGCCGGCGTTTGTGCGCGCGGGACACCCTGCGCAGGAAACGCAGGAGGCTCTGCTCGGCCATCTCCACCGTGCTTAGGAGGATACAGACCCTACAAGGTACGCACTGTCGCAATCGCCTGTATCTAAAGTGTACTAACTTACCTGACGTGTGATAACATTATTCTTCGTGGATTGAAACTATCTGTCACTTCCTTTTGTACGACCAATTGAAAAAGACGCCGGGAGCTTTTGACTTCCAATGTGAACCAATTATTGGTTCATATTTTCATAAACCAGCGGTACCTTTACAGGGTCGTAGTGAGGTCGTGGCGGATTGGAGAGCCGTATTTAGGATCTGTAGACCCCGAAGCTGAACCTGTAGTGCGAACCCTACCGGGGGGTCTGGCGGGAAATCCATAACTCCCAGTAAAATGGAGAGTCCGCCTTCGAAAATTTTTTGTGACTAACTAACTAACCATCACGCCGTTTCTCTGCAGAGGTAGGCAGAAAGGACGGATCGCCAAACAACTCGATATTGGCATACACTCATTGCTTCATTCACATTCATACATCGTCTCATACATTCCCTTCTATTATTACGACTTCTGACATGGCCCGACTCAAGTATTTCATTCACTTGATCATGCCATGTCTTCCTCATACAAAAAGTAAACATACTTTCCAAATATACGAACTCATCGACCTGCTCCAATTTAACTTTGATTCATCTTTCACAACTATATTGCATACTGTTTTCGTACTCTCTCTTTCAAACACCATGACTTTAGACCTACTTACATTCATCATTACCTCATTCATACATACTTCGTTCATCCCTGATACGGGGGAGTGTAGATCTTCCACACTGTTAGCAATCATCACCGCATCATCAGCATACAACAGGCAACATACTTTCAGATTACCCATTTTTGCGCCCAAGCCCACCTCTTTCAATTCTTGCATATAATTATCGATGTATAGCTTGAATAACCACGGTGACGTTACGCAGCCTTACTTAACACCTTTTGTGATGTCAGACCACTCCATAAAATCACCCTTTATCCTAACACATACCTAAAAAAAAGCAATTATAAATTGAAAAAAATGTTATCAATTTTTATTTATTACTGATTTACTCAGATGTTGATGAAATAGTGAGATAGAAATGAAAATCTTTAAGGAATTCAACACGATTTATTAAGTTTGCAAAAATCAGTATTTTATTTTTTTAAATAATTTGAAATAAAACGCATTCAGTAGAAATTGTAGTCACGGCATATAACTTAACTTGGAAATAGCTTAGTGGCTAATTGGTTTCCGCCTAAACTTCATACTGACGAAGCTAATTGTAATAATCTTCACAATTATTGCCTTCAAATATCACTTTCACTGCTGAGCAATGCTAAAACGTTGAGCCTATCTTCTGACATGGAGGTTCGAAGCCTGTTTCTGATTAATTTTAATTTTGCGAATGACCTTTCTCCACTGCTGCTTGTTATCGTAACGCTCCATCTTACGTGGGCGAAGGAACATACGACGACGACGCGATGCTACGTGGTGCGAACATTTCGGATGGTTGGAATATCTTTGAAGGGTGTTAGGTGACAAATAAAAGCGACCGGCTTACCCCGGGGGTTCAGCGACGCGATCACTTGGTTTGATATTTTCGAACGTAGCCGACGCCAATGCGTTTGCTACTTTTTAACATGGTTGAAGTAGAAAATTTTATCTGTACTATACAAGAACTGTTTGTACTGTGGAACAAAATAGACAAACGCTATGATAATCGTCTATTAACGCATCGCTGTCGCAATCGCATTAGTGCAACTTTGCCTACGCAAGGCCGCTTTCTGACGTTCTGGTAGGGAATCGACATAAACCGGATGCAGCAAAAATGCAGGAAATATTTCGCGATATTTCCTCCATCGACTCTCTGAGTGATTCGTATCCGCCAGTAAATTGTCGGTACTGCAGATTTCTTTTATCGCGTTTACCGCTGAATTTTATCGCTGAATGTTATCGCTGAATGTTATCGGATCTATCAAATTCAAAATCGAAAAATGTCGTGTGAATCAAGTGAAGACGAGCCTCTGGTATGCTATTTATTCCTTCGAACGAGACAAAAAAGAGCAGGTTTTAGGTCCACCCCCCGTCGAATGTAACATTCATTGTAGGTTATTTATTGCTGCCGGGGAACTTATTATTAATATCTGTCTAGGATGAGTTCATACATCCACCTCTCCTTACTAATGAAAATTATTATTTATCGAAGACATTTTTTTTTTTTTAAGAAAGACAAAATATTCCCTGCTTACGAATAAGGCCGCTCTCTGACGGTCCGGTGAGGAACGAACATTTCACTCGTTACTGCAGACACTGCACAGAAAAGTCAAGTATGCTAAAGTAAGGTAACGGCTTGCAACGCAGTCCATTGTGGGACTTTTCTGCGCAGTGTCAGAGAGTAGCCTAACCTGACAATATTTGAAAATCTCCTACTACTGTAAGCGGAAGATGTTCCTTGTGTCGTAATGGAGGATTTAGCCAGGCGGGGAATTGAACTCACGACGCCTGGGTGAGACCCAAACGCGATGCCAACTTAGCCACTGACCGGTCGAATTTATTTTATCTATTCATAATTAACATGTTTAAAGAATTTGCGGTGCGGGCCCTTTTATGGTGCGGGGTCATAGGCTACAGCCATGATAGTAAATGCGTAAATCCGGCCCTGGCGGACTGTATTTACTTCCAACGCCCGGATGCCACCTTAATCCAAAAACTCGTGTAAAAACGTACTGTTAAAGTTGATTTGAAGGGCTTCTTGTATACATTATTGTAGGTGGTTCACATTAAATCCCTGCAGGTAATTTGATAGCTCTTCCTTTGCATTTTGTCCGTTCTTTGAATTATGTAAAAATATATTATGTCAACGTATAAACAATAACACTCGTACACAAAAAGGAAATATGGAATTTGTGGGATTTTAGCATAAGATGACCATTCGCACTGGCTTTACCGGCACAGAATTAGTTTTGGTCCTCTGTCCTGGTTAGTCGTAACATCCAACCAGTACACAAAATGTACTGGTTTGGGATCACAAAGAATCCCAAGATCTAATAATTTTATCGTCAATCGCCTTAAGAGGAACGGCTGCGCGCCCTGTTTCATATAAAACTTAATTTTGGATTTGAGGCAAAAATACCCATCCAAACTGAATGTTCTTTTTTTAAATTAAATGTATAGTAAATATCTAGTACGGATTAGAAGTATTTTATTTATTTTGATTTTAAATTGTAAAATATAGGCCATTAAAGAAATCAATTTTTCATAAGTTTTGTGGCAAATTAGAAAATTATTTAAGGGTTTTTAGTATTTTATTGTAATTGTCATATTTGCTATATAAAATTGATAACATTAAAAAAAATGGTTTTTTCAGCATATCCTATATTATTTACGGCAAATTTGTGTTCCAACGTAAATAGGTAGATTAATTTTAAATTTAAGTCCATTATATTGCTTATTTGAACATTTTTTTTTAATTTTATATATTCATAGTAGATGGAGCAATTTTTTTTTTATAAATCACTATTAGCCCCCAAATAATTGCTAAAGTTGCCCCCAATATCGCGAAAAATCGGTTTCTTTAATGACCTTTATTTTGTTACTGCAGAAAAAAAGTACGTCTAATCCGGTAGATATTTGCTAGAACTTTTGAGGAAAAAAAATCATTCAGTTTAGTTAAGTATTTTAAATTTAAAGCCAAAATAATTTTTTTTTTATGAAATAAGCCACGCTGACAGTTCCCCTTAAATCGATACACAAAAATTGCACCACGCATTTTCTGAAAGTGGTCAACTCGCGACGTCCAATTGAATATCAATTATCGTGGAGTCCGAATCGGTTAAAACACCGACATCAGAATTAATTGATTTGCTCTAAGTATCATTTCGACGGCTGGAGGCAAAGGTCACGCGACACGCATTTGCAACCACCGGCGTCCACGTTTGCAAATTATAGAACAGTCAAACTAAATACTCCAACAAAATATTCCGTTTTCGTAAACAAGCTTTACTTATTTGCTGTTTTACTTAAATTGGCGGCATGCCTGGCTCGCCCCATGCCACCCTTATTTTGGTTTCTTCCACTTGCGTGTTAGGGTATCTCTATTTATTATTTGCTCTGTGGGATAAAATATCCGATATTAAAAAGTCGAAAAACCGGGAAAGAAAATGTGATCCAGACATGTACGTGTCGCATTACCATTTGCTATAACTTCCCTTGTGACGTCGATGATACATTTTTTTTTTGTAAATAAATTATTTGAGGGAGCGTTTTATTTATTTAATATCAATGGTATAAATATACCATAAACAATAATTCCATGTCACTGTTAAACAAGCACATAGCCCACACAGCGCAGCGCCCTTGAGGTGATTTTTCACAAAAACGGCGCTATATAAATCGTCCAAATATTATTATTATTATTATTATATAATTTTAAAAAGGTAACTATTAAATGTGGCATTAGGTCGTACAATGACATCACAGAGTATATAAAGAATAAGAGTTGATGAAGGATATGAAAGTAAAAGACATGCGTACGTACATATAAAACATATGAGGTGTGTTCAAAAGAAAAGGTGAATTTTGAATTTTCGCGGGCTGTGTACATTCGATTATCGATTTTTTTTGTTATGTTGGTACACATATGTTTATCATATGTTAGCATTATCAGCCATTTTGGATCAGTGGTTTGTTTTTGACAACTTTGGTTAAAATAATATTAATTGAAAAGATATGATAGTATAGCCTTCTTGTACTACCTTCCGTGCAGTTAAATATTACTAACTTCATGTAATCTAGGTACAAGCGAGTATTTGTAATGCTCAGTCCTGGTGTTGTTACATTTAAACT